>CAUYRH010002954.1:0-35046 GCA_963574655.1 Perodicticus potto
GCTTCCCATACAATCGGAGATATTTTTATCCACCTGATTAATGTAACATTCATGATATTTTCTCATTTACTATGTGAAAACAGTTTTGATCCGTATTTAGAAGATTTCTCCTGACCCTTCACATATGCACCACAAGTGTGAGATCACAGTTGTGGTGCATAAATTCTTATTTTTATTTGACTTTTTATGATGGAAAAATTTATGCATGTAAAAGGTAGCGAGAATAGTATATAAAAGGTTTTAAGGGTTTTCAGCTGCCACCCAAGACATGCTGGAGGCGAGCAGTGTGCATTCTTCACACGCTGGGAAACCGTAGTTCATTTTAGTCCCAAGAGCAACACACCCAGCTGCCCTGTCACCTCTGGGCCTTCACATGTATAAATCCTTCCACAGCCTCCTCACTGCTCAGGCCTGAGCTCCCACTGGTTCACTGTCCACCAGTCTCTAAAGCCTATGTCCATTTCATTCCCTCATCTTCACCCAGCACTTATGAGGCATTCAATAAACATCTTGTAAAAAGCAGTCATTTTACAGATGAAAAACCAAGGTCTAGAAAGGTTCTATAACTTGCCCAAGGCCAGGCAGCCAGCAGGCAGCAGGGCTGAGGTTCAAACCCGTGTCTTTTTGGGTCCAAGTTTGTATCCATAAGGGCCACGTGGGTTTGATATTCACCTGTCTGGAATTGGGGAACTCCATTAGACTTCCTCTGGGACCCCCTCCCTTGATGGGACTTTCAGATTCTACCACAAGGAACAAATCGCAGTTCGAGTCTTCAAAATTCCATGAGCCAGTTTTCAAACAAATCCCAACTAGAACCCTATTTCAGGGACCATGAACATACATTTCCCTGACCAGGCTAAACTCTAGAGCACGAGACAAAGAGAAAGAAAACATGCTTCTGGTGTAGAATAAAGCGAGCTGGGTAAACCGGAAAGCGCAGAAGGAGACGTGCGAAAGTTAATAGAGATGTAAGTCAGGAGCTATAGGATCCCCGAGGGACAGGGATCAGTTCACCTGGAGGGTGGCAAGGGGCATCCTGGAGAGAGAGATTTCAGGCTGGGCCTTGAGGGATCATTCAGTAAAATTTCAGCGAGTCTACACTAATAAGGCATTCTCGGCGGAGAAGACAGCGAAGTGTACCATGTGAGGCTCTGGACTACCGAGCAACAAGTCAGGAAGGGTGGAGTCTGAGCAAGTGGTCGGGCGGTGAGCCCAGGCTATGACAAGCTGGGGAGTGTAACTTCCCATGCAGAAGGAGAGATGTCAACTTTCGACTTCATAGGAACAGGAACATCATGAACTCCAATTCAGGAATCACAGAGCGATCACAAACAGCCCTGTTCAGGAGGAATGTGTTCCCTAAGCCCATTTCTCTTCCCTCCTGGGTGTGTGGCTAGACAACATTTCCCAGACTTCCTTGTGGTTAGGTGCTGCCATGTGACCGAGTTCTGGCTGACAGACTATGGACGGAACTGATGTACCCACCTGCAGGGCAGGCCATTAAAACCCTCACAGGGTCTGCCATCTCTCTGCCCTCACCACTCCCCACCACTTGCTCGCTAGATAGTGATGCTCGGATCAACCTTGAAAGCCACGTGATAAAGTTGGAAATTCCTCCCTCATCCTGGGTCCCTGAGTGACTGCACGGAGCAAGCATCCCATGCTTACCTCCACTCTCCAACTGCTGACAACTGTACTTAATAGGAATGCAAAATCATTTCCTGTTTCATTAGCCCCTGAAATTCCAGTGGTTATCTGTTCTGGAAACTACCATTACCTTAACTAATATGTCCTTTGAGTTAGTTCGTTCCATAAATAATCTTTGAGCATCTACAAGATGCCAGGGATGGTTCCAGGCATTACTGATATAATGGTGCACAAAGAAAGGGTCTGTACACTTAGATAACTCTCCTGAAAGGAAAAAGGCTATAAACATCAGAGCAAATAAGACCATGTTAGACAGTGATAGAGCTATGAAGAAAATGAAATAAGATAATGTGACTTGAGTGGGGGAAGGACGCCTGCCCTAGCTAGGCAATCATTTCCTCCAGCTGCTCTCTGCAACACGAAATTCCATTTCAGTGCCTACAAGCAGGTGAGAGGACCAGAAAAACATCAAAAGCACCATGCTTGAGAGCACTATTATAAAAAAATTAAACACTCAAATCAGAAGAAACCAAACGCTCTTGGTTTGGGAAGACGTTGATGAGAGCAGTGGAGCCAGTCATTCATTGAGAATTGGGCAAAACACTTACAAAGAATGCATGTTAGGAAGCTTGGGTCAGCTGCAGTCTGCCCCACCAATTGCTATTGTGTTTCCTACTCATTACAGCAAAAGCAAATCTGGCATGTCACTAGTCCTACGGCCCAGCTCCCAAAGGTACGAATTCTTTCAATGGACAGGAAGAATCCACAAGCATGGTTTCAACAGTTTGTGGAGGAGCAGGTAAGAAGTCCCTTCCAGATGCTGGTCCCCGTGAACACACAGTTTCAGGGTGAGGTGAAGGCAGAAACTATTCCAAGACTCCTAGGTCCCCTTGCGGTGACTGTGTTCTGCAGACCTTCCATGAAACCTCTGTAGAATGTTTAGGAGTCATAACAGTTATTAAAATACAGAAATATCTCCATACTTGGTAATAACCACTTCCCTGAGAACCTTAAATACCCCCCGATCACCCAGCTGCTTCAGTTCTTCTGTCAGACTCCCCTCGACCTCCTCACAACCCAGAAAGCCACGTGATAAAGTTGGAATTTCCTCCCTCATCCTGGGTCAGATGTCAAAACCAAGCATTTGGCGATGGGGAGAGGAGGAGCTCTAAGCCTTTGATGACTGGACTGTGCACATGTCGTAACATTCTTGATGTCATCAACATACCACACTGTGCTGCAGTTACACTAGAGCTACACTAGAATTTGTTAAAATCGCAGATGCCTGAGTCCCACCCAAGACCTGCTAACCTGGGAACCATGAGACCCTGAGAGCAGGACTTTATCAAGCTTGCCCAGGGAGCCTCCTCGTTCTACAGCTGGAGAACTGCTGCCCTGGGAGCTGCTGTAACACTTTGCCAGACTGAGGAGGAACGTGTGTGTGCTGATCAGATCAACAATTGCAAACTTCATCAGAACATCAGCACTCGCTTCTTAGAACCAACTCTTGCTCAGGATTTCAAAACACAATGCGTCAGAGTGGAGCTGCCTACAGCCCCTTGTTTGTGGGCCTCAGACCCAGAGTGGTTGGGAAGAGTAGAGAGTATTCTAGACACACCGTATCTGGACCGCCCTGCCTCCAGCAGGGAATAGAATAGCCAAAGAGAAGATAGGGTTTGATGCTAGACAGAGGGGATGGTGTGAAGCAGGTTGGTTACAAGCCCCTAAGTAAAGGCACAGCAGACAGTCAGGGACAGGCCAAGTGCAGGGCAGAGCCAACAACAGCAGGAGTCCTAAGTCTGGGTCAGTCATGATGGCAGCTGGAGCTCAAGGCACAAGGGAGAATAGACTGGCTACGTAAGCATGCTCCACTTGGCCGGGCAAGGAAAGGGAATTTCATTGGGGGGCCTGAACCCCTTCTGTGGATAAAGTATTATCATCAAAATAGCACCTCCAGCTAACAGCTACATGAGAGGAGAAGCTTCATGTGTTTTTTTCAATGCTGCATCCCCAGTGCCCAAACCAAGAAAGTGTAAAATCAGTCCCAACAATACAGTTCTTGTTAAGTGAATGACTGGATAGAGGGATGAAGGGCTTTGTATCTGTTACAGGACCCCTCTGAGGCAAAGGCACACATTTCCAGGTTGGGGTCCTTTGGGGGAAGCTCAGATCCATACTTGCTTTCTACTGTAAGTGCCAACAAAGTCCTTCTGGCTCTAGAAAAAGGCTTGAGAAGCTCAGCAGGGCAGTTTAAGACAAACCACATTTGCTTATGACTCTCTACAAACACATGTTTATGTATTCACTTGCATAAAAAATCTACCCCTACGGATCCTCAGACCTTACTATGATGAGAAGAAGGAAAAGAAGCTTTTATTTACAGAATGACCTTTTCATATTTTTTCATTTGGAAATTTAGCTGGCAAGGCACTGTTGATAAAGCAGAGAGGGGAGGGTGAGATTCCCAATCTCTTAAAGCTTATATTATGGACTCAGGCCATAAACATGAAGACACGCAAATGATTGAGATCATTCATAATGTAATCAGTGCTATGAAAAAAGATTGAACAGGGAGATGTGAAAAAAAGAGCCTGGCAGAGAAAGAAGATTTTTAGAAAAGATGATGAATTGTAGAAGCAGCGATTGAGCTGAAGTCTGAATGGCAAAGGAGGAGAACGTCCTGCTAACGTCAGTACAGCACACCTGGCAGTGGTAACAGCAAGTGCAAAGGCCCTGGGGTAGGGATGAGCATCATGTGTTTAAGGAGTAGGAAAGAGGCCTGTGTGATTGGAACTGAGCAGAATGAGGGAAGAAGAGCAGGAATGAGAGGCAAGTCAGATCAAGCACACCTTGGAGTGAGTTTGCAAATGGAGTGGTGACATAATCTGATTTGCTTTTGAAGAACAATTCTGGATGTTGTATGGAGAATGGACTGTGGAAGAAGCAAAAGTGGAATCAGGGAAGTCTGGCAGGAAGCTATTCCAACCTATGAGCAGGGAGACGTAATGTATCTTGTGCCAAGATGGTGCCAAGAAGTGCAGAGACGCAGATGTATTCCATAGGTAGAAATGTCAGGACTCAGCACAAAGAGCAGTAAAGCACGCCAGCCAGCAGTGCAGATGATCGGATGAAGAATGGCTTATCATCCCATTTTTCAGATTAGGAAAGTGAGGTCAATGTCACACAGCTGGAACCTGTCAGGGCCAGGGTCTGAAGCCAGGTCTCAGAGCAGAAGATGCTCCAGAGCCCACATGCTGTCTCCATTCTCATTTCTTTAGATGGAGCTTTTGCTCTTGGCGGTCATTGACAAAGAACAGGTGTGTGGGGTTTGCATTCCCTGCACACCAACTGCTCCTCGTTTGAAAAGGAAAAATGAACCTCACACTAGTTAATGCCACACTGTTTATTGATTTAGGCAAATGCTTGGCAGCTTCAATTCATCTTCCAAAGGGTAATGTAATAAGGGTTCATATTATACTGTATCTTTCTCTGGGCTCTGAATGTGTCATCCTCCTTAGTCTCACAACCTCCTCTATGAGTTATGGAAATAAACAAACCTATGGCATTGACATATCAGGCTGGCATGTCTTTCTGCAAATAATGATTCTGAGAGTGAGAGCATAGAAAAGGCTGGAGGTGGAGGTTCCTTCCCGAAGCTGTATGACCTTGTGTAAGTCACTTAATCTCTCTGAGCCTTAAGTTCCTTGTGTGAAAAATGGGGTAATATCCTTAGCCTGCCAATCATGAAGAAATCAAGTAGAACCAGCAAGATACTGCATGTGAAAGTCACTTATAAGCTGACAAACATGGCATTATGGCTGATATTGTGAATTCTTTAGTATTAAATGAGGGAATGACCTAGCAGAAACCACTGAATCATTTGACAATTATTTATTGAGCCCCCACCATGTGCCACACACTCGCAGTTCAGTTATAGGCAAAATAGACATGCATGTTGTCTTTGCCTCCATGGAGCTAACAGTCTAGTGCAGGAGAAAATAAGCAATGATCACATCATCAAATGTATGATTTTGCATTGTTGGTACATGTGTTTAAGGAAACATGCAGGGTGATAACGAAGGTCAGAGAAAGGTCTCTGAAAAAGTGATTGAGCTGAAATCTGAAGGATGTGTAAGAATTAATTATGAGTTTTAGCCTTCATATATGAAAGCTATAAATTAGCTTCATGATAGTGCTGAGTACATTGGATACTTTTTCTTCCATTCTTGTGATGGGATATTATTATTATATTTTGTTATCATTATTGTTTGTTTGCTTATTTTTGCGCCTGCAGCTCTGAAAAACCCCAGTGTGTCTGGATCAACAGCAGCATTTTGATCAATTCTGATCAAATTGTTCTTGCTGTTTTGTACATTTTATTCTCAAAAGCAAAGATGCTTTTTGCTTCTCAAATACACTACTGAAGAAGGTCACAAAAAACTTTTCACAAAGCTTGTTCCAATGATAGAAATAAAATACAAATTCCTCATTTCTTTTTACAAGCGAAATAAATTGTCATTTCCCCCCAAGTGTTGAGAAGAGAAAAAGTATATTTACAATACGAATTCTGATACTAAACCAATTACAGGCAAGAATGTGACTGCTGCACTGCTATTTTATTGTTTTAACAGTGTTGTGTTATATTCAGGGTGTATCATCTTCATTAGTTGGAAGAACAAAATTAGAATCATATGCAGACTTTCTTGGTAATTCATTTAATTTCCTGTTTTCTATCTTTTTGGTGACTTCTGTAGAAGGACTACTTAAAAAGTTTCCCCTTTGAAAATGGCCCAAGGCAAAAAGGAAACTTCTATTTTAATGCTCTGTGAGAGGAATGCATTTCACAAAATCTAACTTCCTTTCCAAATGGTGACCAAGGAAAGCGGGAAGAGAGAGCGCAGTGAGGGTGAGGGAGGTGAGGTGGGTGGGGAGTGAGATTAGGGCTCACCTGCTCATAAAACATGGTGATAATGTGTTTTCCATGTGCTAGAGGCTAAAATGAGTGACATGAAATCCACTGTCTTAACTGGGTCAGAAAAATAACATCGACTTAAAGTTCCAGAGGTGTCTAACCTTTTTTCTTCTCTGATGTAAATTTAAAGAAGGAGAGTTGTCTCAGGCCACACGGTAAATACAGAAACACTAACAAAAGCTGATGAGCAAAAAAAAAAAAAAAGGTCTGTGATTTCTTTTCACAATCTCCAACACTACAGATAAACAAAACAGTCCTCAAATAATTAGTATGCAGGCTGCAGGCCAAACAAATAATAGGTAACTTGTACATATCAGAAAATAAAAATTATCCTGTCATTATGGAGTCTTGACAATAAAATAGCACTTCTTCTGCTTAAAACAGAAAACCCAGGCTGGCCAAAGGAACAGACTTCAACCTGCCAACACTTCCCACCCTGCCCCCCAGCCATTCCCACACGGATCCCGCAGACTGGGGCAGTTGGCATTGGTCACTAAGGCAGCTGAAATCAATAAAACAGCTTCACCCTGGACTCCAGAGTAACCTGTGTCATGTATTCCCTTGAGACTCTGAGATTTCCAGGCTGGAGGACCTGCCTTTCCCCTAACTTCCCTTCAGGAAAAAGGTGAAATCCAAAGAGGAGAACCAGGGGCTGCTGGGAATATTGTGTCTTTATTCACAGAGTCAACATCCTCCCAGAGGTGAATGTCAATGTTCTAATGATCTTATTATTAAATGTAACATGCCTAATGAGAGACAATGGTCTTGTCGCGTCCAAAGTACAAAAGGTGTTGAAAGCAAAGGACTGGCATCTTTGCTAGAACAAGGAAATATATCTACACACTCTTAAACAAGAACAGGAATACAACTAAAGGGCACGTGTCATAAAATACAATTTGGAGAATACACGATGAAATTTTATCCTTATGAAAAGAAAATGTTCTGTTTTTCCATTATAAATGCCTTCAGTTCCTGCCAAACCTCTTCTTATCCCAAATGTCTTAGAATATCTAGTATAACACAGCACAGATAGGGTAGCACAAACACTGAATTGTAATTTAATTCGATGTATACTCACGAAGAACAGTTATACTAAGAATGCCTTTCTGAAATCCCTTCCCCTGCCACCAATAAAAATAGCTCTTGATATTAGGAATTGTTTTTAATTCTTCCATTAAAAAAAGACAGTAATGTTTCCATTCGGACTTTGCCACGGGCACACTGAGCTGGAAAATGTGGTCAGTCTTTCTCTTGATCAAGCAGGTTCATGGCCCAATCCTGGGTCTCTGGGTGGTGTCAGAGACTATTCAGAGGCGCCAGCGTGACTGCATTACTTCCCAAGGCCAGACGCTACCATGAAATAGGCACTTCACAGATGTTCAATGAGATAAGCACGTTAGGAGCTGAAATCTTAAGCCCTGAATGATCAATACTCACTTTATTGGCTATAAAAATAGGCTCATTGCGGGGGTGGAGGGAAGTGGGGAGCTGTTAAAGGATACACGTTTTCAACGTTTTCAGTGAGACAGGAGGAACAAATTCAAGACATCTAGTGTACAGCAGGATGACTATAGTTAATAACAAGGTATAGTGTATTTGAAAATTGCTAAGAAAGATTTTAAGTGTTTCCACTACACACACACACACACACACACACACATATTGATAATGTGAGGTTAGGCATATGTTAATTAATTTGTTTTAGCCATTCCACACTGTGTGTATGTATTTCAAAACATCCTGTTGTACCCCGTGAATATATACAATTTTTATTTGTCACTTAAAAAAACAGAATCAAAAGACCCATCTCTTCCTGTACTGGCTCAGAGAAGTTTGAGAACTTGAATATTCATGTAGCAGAGGAGGTTGTTTAAATCAAGCAAAGCTCTGTTCTTTTTTAAACACGCAGTCCTTTTATTGTACTGTTCTTCTTTTTTTTTAATGACTGATTTCTCCTTGCATCGCCTTAATCGTTTGAACAGAAGGGCTCTTCTTTGAGCCTTATGCAGAAGGCTCCATCCAGCACCTTGCTTTGTGCAGGGGTCAGGCCATGTGTGCAACCCTTAGGAGTGTTCAAAACTCTCCCGGGCCACCTCCACACCCATTCACGTGTATGGTACTGTTTTTGAATGCTCTCTTTCTGGAACCCAAGGGGAGAGTAACATTTTTTTCTCCCAAACTCATTTCTAGTGTTGATAATTTACCTGGTGTTTTGATGCATGTAGTGTGGGAGGGGGGCATGTCTCCATCAGCTCAGGCCCTCCTCACTGCAAGAAGTTCTTTCCAGCTCCTTTACAGCATAGAAAAGGATTCTACTGAGTTCAGACTTTTAAGAGCAAAGTCTGATCTTTAAGGAATGAATTGGAACACCGTTAATTCAGCTTAAAGTCTAACAGACTAAGTTGATATTGATCATATAAACTCTGCTTTTTCGTTCTAGAATCCAAAAGCTATTTCACCCCTCCCCTGTCATCAGCCACTGGCTACCCCACTACTTGCAGGAAGAATCATTACAGAGATTTTCGTCACTGGAATGGAAACTCAGCAACCTTCAAGGTCAGGTAGATGACACAACTGCCTGAGTCTGGGCAGGTGTAAGACAGCAGGGAGCAGGGAAGACTATAGTAAAAAGGAGATCTCAAGCCCCACCTAGAGGTATTCAGATTCCATCTAAAAAACTGTTACCTTCCGAAACAAACCATGCACAGGCTGAATTCAACCCAAGGTACAAAGTTTACCAATGCTAATTAGTACAATATTCCTCATTATGTAACAGGAAATGAAATTTAGACAGAATGAATAATTTACTCAAGGTCATAGAACTGCTTAGTGAAAAGCCAGGACTAGCCTGGTCTCAGGTTTCTAATTCCAAGATGCAGCCCTTTCCCCTGTCCCACGCTGCCTCTGGCTCTCAAAACACCTCTCTAAAAATAAAGACCCACTTACACATGTTGCTCTCATTAAATTAAATGTGGTCAAACTCTTTACGCCCGGATTTCCCTTACCAAGAAATTCTGAATAGCATCAGAATATGGATAAGCTGTTCAAAGCACAAGCAGAAAGACAGGCACAGGCCTGTTCTGATGAGAAGGGTGGATGACAGTTACATAAGCCGGTGGCTCAGGTTTCCCCGCCTCAGCAGTGAGCCTGAACAACCACAGAGAGCCGGGGAAATCACTGAGCAAGGCAGAACTCACACCTGTCCCACTCGCAGGGGGCTCTAGAAACTCTGACACGTCACTTTCCAGTCACACCGTGGCTAGGGGCCAGATTCTTACCTACAGAGCGCCCTGAGAGATGATGTCAGCCTAGCTGGTGAAACCTGCCCAGAATCACTTCCGACATGCAGACCCCAGCTGGCCGCACCGTGTGACCTCGAGCAGAGCCAAGATTTGCTTTGAGCCTCTCAGAGGCATTCCGTGTGTCTTGAAGGAGTTTGATTTCTACAGGAAAGGGGCAGTGTGGTGTAGTGGCGAGAAAATACTTTTGGGACTAGACGGACCACCTCTGAGTGCCCTCTCTTCTGCTCCAGTCAGTAAACAAACATTTCCTGAGTGCCCACTGTGTTCCAGGCACTATCCTAGGCCCTAAGGAGGCAATGGAGAACCAAACCGAAAGCCCCTGCCTTCGGGAAGATCACATTTTGGTGTGGGGGGTTGTTGGGGGGAATGGACTATCAATAAAATGAATAATTAAATTCTAAAACACGCTGGAAGGCGGACCAAGTCTCATAGTTAACACCCCAATCCCTACCTTGTCCAGAAATAGGGTGTAGTCCATGACTAGTTCATTTGCTACAAAGCCCACCCCCGTGCCTCAGTTCATAATGAGGGGGGACTTCTAGCTCCAGAGCACCCCAGGTCATCAGCTGAGGCCAGAGCTTCACCTGCTCCCCTGTTCACCTCCTCCCCTGGCTGATCCCTCACAGGGATGCTTTAAGGGCACCCCATGGACAAATCTCTCCTTCAGTCTATGTCCCAGAGAGTCCATCCCAAAATAGTGGCTTTGGAGCATAGCACTTACTTTATAGTTTCCCCCTTTGTAATAAGGTGATAATTATCCCAACTGGGCAGGATTGTTGCAGGGATGAGGGGTTGAGCTGCAGAGTGCCCAGCTCAATTCCTGGCTAGAGGCAGGCATTCAAAAACTGCTAGCTACTCAGATTTTCACTATCCCATCTTCGCAAACCTGAAAGAAGACTTTAAAAAGTGCCGTCATAGGGCTGGGGAGGGCAGCCTGCCCTTCCTTCTGCTCTTGAGACTACCTTCAATGCTTCCTTTCTGAGCTCTGACAGGACCCTCCCCTTCTTGAACCCTAATTCCACATTACAGGTGCAGGTACAGTCATCCCCACCCTTCTTTCCTGTAAGCTCTGTGCCCATCCTTTTCATGGCTGTAGCTCCAGAGGCTCAGACATTGTAGGCATTCCATAAATATTTACTGAACTGAGTTGACATCTGCCTGAGTTTATGGACGAGGGCCTGGCTCAGGTTGGCTCCACCCTGGGAATGACGGACCCAAGTGACCTTTATGAGGGAATTTGGTCTGCTCCTCTGAAGCCCAGGAAGAGCTCAGTAATTATTTATAGAGCACCACTGTGTGCCAGGCACTAGAAACAATAGTGAATAAGCTCCTCTGGTCAAGTGGTAAGGTAAACAGTGGACACTAAAGCCAACAGTGAAATCACCATGAAGCCTGCTGTCAAGGGAAAAAACACAAAAAAGGGAGGAGAGGTCGGGGCACCTCATTCGCACAGAGTGACTAGAGACTTCTCTGAGGAGAAGGAGTTTGAGATGAGACCTGAGACATGAGGCGAAGCCAGTTGTAGGAAAGGTAAAAATATTTCAGATGGAGAAGGATCCTGAGAAGGGGGAAGAGGTTGATGTGCTGAGGATGGAGAGAAAGCCGGCGGGAAGGGAGCAGAGTGGGAGAGGAGGGTGGGGCAGTCCCCGCAGGTCGTCGCTTGCTGGAAGGACACAGCCTGTGACAGCTACGCGTGCGGGCAGGGGAGCCGCAGCGTGGGTAGGAGGGCCTAGCGCGAGGTGCTGCAGACGGTGGGGACGGTGCGGACGGAGAAAGGAAAATCTCTTCCAAGTGTATTTTGAAGGGAGACACGCTGGGGATTGTTAAAGTGGGAGGTGAGGGGAAAGAGGGACTCCAGATCGCCCCTTAGGCTGGGGGTTCGGTTCCCTGAGTGAACCTGGGGAAGGCCGAGGGGAGAGGCAGGATTTGAGCAGGAAACCAAGAGTTCCCTTTGGGACATGCCACGTCTTAGAAGCTCAAGAGGCTGCCGTGGGCCAGCCAGCTGCAGACATCTTCCTTTCTGGGGCTGCCCTGGGCGGGAACCGGGGAGCCCAGACTCCACTGGGATTTCCTGAAGTTCCTGGGACCTCGGGAAAGCCTGGGAGGAAAGGGCCTGTCATTCTGGGGCGAGTGCACCTTGCCCAGACGGACCGAGCACAAAGGGGCGCCGTCTCCGGCCGAGATCAACACACTCAGATGTTCTTGGAAGCCAAGTCCAGGGGCTTAACCGTCTGCAGCTAATGACCAGAAGGAGAGGTTTCACCCAGACGGGGACACAGCGCGCGGCCAGCGCTCGGCCGGCTGCCCTGGGTTCCGTGAAGAAGGGCCCCGACCCACACGCCCCTGGAATGGAAACCAGATTTGAAAGCAAGCGCAGGTCTGCCAGCTGGGCACCGTTCAGACATCTGCGGACAATCAGGAGCCTCCGCCTCGCAACTGGCTTCACGCTGAGGAAAGCAAATTGCTCCGGTGGCCACTGGGCTGTCAAATCCACAAAGTACGCTGTGGGGCTTGGCGGCTTTCCGAGGGTCTAGGGTGGAGGAGGAGAGTGGCCTGGAGCAATGTCCCCTAGTCTTGCCCTGGGGGGGTGTGAGAGCTCTGAGCCCACCAGCCACTTGTTTTCAAGGAAATTTCAGGAGCAACTCAAATTCTAATGTCCTTTGGCCAATAGCACCACGGGACTCCTGCCACTGCCCAGCCTAGGTCACAGCACTCCCGTTCCTTAGCCCCAGGGGCCTCTCTTTTTGCCACTGCGTTTTGGCCAGATTTCAGTGCAGCCCACAAGCGCATTCCCTTGCGTATCCACAGGGATGAATGATCTTCTATTTACTTCCCCTGTTCTGTGCTGGTGATATTATTTCAAAACACTACCTGGCCATGACCATTTCCCCTCTGCGATAGGGCTGTTCTCATTGGCTTTGAGAGACAATATACAAAGGGGCAAGGGCCAGACCTACATAGAAATAGAACTCAGACCAACAACCTGCCCAGGAAACCCACCCCTTTTCTACAATAAACAGCCCAGCAAGCCAGCCTGCTATAAATAAACTTTGTGGGCAGCCAGATTGCTGTCTCCAGTGACAATGGAGGAAGTCGAATGCTCACTTCTGCAACAATCAGTCCTAAATGGCCAGGACTTGATTCAGAACTGACAGGTTTCCCAACTTTCATCCCTGCTTCCAACTAAGCCCAAGCAGGGAAAGCCAAGCAGGTGGCCCTAACCAATCACACAGGATGCCCCGTTCCTAGTGGGCCCAGCTGCAGCTTCCCCACACCAGGGGTCTCCGATCAGTCCCGAGCTTCCTTTTCTACTCTAGAGCTTTCCCACCCCTGTCCCTGCGTGCATGTCTCTGTCCAAATGTTACGTGATGTTGGTTGGTTCCCTTGCCGCAGAAAGCTCTGGATAAATGGCCTTTGCTTTTCTCATTTTGTTGGTCTCCATTTATTTTCACAGCCATTTATTGACTTTTCTCTTATGAATTTCCAAAGATAATTGCATCTGGGCAACCACATGGAGCCCCAGTGTAACCGTTAGGTTACAAATTAAACTGCTGGGACAAAGAGACCCCAAAATAAAATGGCTCAAATATGACAGAAGTTGTGTGTTCTCCCGTATGCCTGTCTGGAGGTGGGGGTGGTCAAGGGGAGGAGGCAGACTTGTCCTTGAGGTCACTCCGGGGTTCAGAACCCCTCTTCCTTGTTGATCTGCCATTTCCTAGGATGTCAAGCTCACCCCTGTGATGGGAGACGGCTCATACCATGTCTGTGTTCTGGCCACCGCAAGGAGGAAAAGAAAGAGAGCCACTTCCTCCCAAGGACGTGATCCAGAAGCTGCATGCTTTGCTTTCTCTTGCAACTGGCCAGACTTAGACACTGGGCCTCACCCCCTGCCAAGGAGTCCAGGAAATACAGTCTCTACATGAGCCTAGCTGAAACTTGATCTTATTACTAAAACACAGTGTACAAGAAAGTGGATATCAGAGGGCAATTGATGGGTGTCTGCCATACTGGCATTATGCTGGGTACTGAGAGATACAAAATATACATCACTTTTGCCCTCAGATGTTACCAGTCTATAATGACTTGTGTGTTAGTGTGAAGACTAAACCTCCTAGCCAGGCATTTAAGACCTGCCACACTCTGACCACCACACCTACTTCTTTCTCCAAAGATCCCCTACTGTTCCCCGCCAAACAGCCACACTACCCTGCCCCTGCCATCCTGCTCTTTGCTCAAGTTATTGGGGATAAGAACCACCTCCAATTTGAAATTAATTGCTTTGAACATTTATTTCATCAAATTATTTCAAGGGTTTTAAGGTCCTGCCCTTATTGGTGAGGGAGAGGGTGGCAGAGCATTCTTCCCACCATGGCGTTCACCACACTGTGTTGTCATTAACTCTCAGCTATCTGCTCTTTTGCCCAACTGTGTATTCAGCCAGAGACCAAGTCTGTCTTCTCCACCATCACAGCCAGGTCCAGGCACACATCGAGGAAGACCCTTCCACGCCATATGAGTGACTCTTACCTGGCTGTACCATTCACCTGGTGGCAGCCTTTGAGAGGAATGATGGAGTGTTTTAAACTCCTAACTTTCGAATCTACACGAACCAACTAGAATATCACAAACTCTGAGAAGCTCCTGGGATGCCCATAAACAAATTAAAGCTTCTTCCCTATAGAAAGGGGGCAGCTCTCAGGCCCACAAGGTCTGGCCACCGGCACATGACTTTGATCTTTTAGCGGGTCCCTTGCCACAGTGTGATCTGGGCCTAATTTTGACTTGGCTCAAACTGATCCCCACCTCTCAGATCCCAGCCCTAAACTCACACCCACTCCAGGGCCTCAAAGGCTCTGTTCTCATCAGACCACTGAACTTCAGGCCCATCCGTCTTTAGGCCTGTGAGCTTCCCAAGCAGTTTGAAATCTCTTCAAATCAATGAAAGATGTATTCAACATCTATTCAGACAAGAGCCTAAATTAGAAGATCTGCCCCGCAGGAGGATGGACATGGAGGCTTCTTGGTGGGGGCTTTCTGCCTCTCCTCTGCTGGTATAAGCAAATCAGCTCTGATCTCAATGTGCACCCTCTGCTCCAGCAAATAAAACCCCTGTATAACTTTTACTTGGAAAAAGCCCCATAAGAGCTTCAACATCTCCCATTTACCACCCAGTAGCTAATCAAGGGATTCCTTCTGTTAACTGAAAACACCAAACTTTATAAATTAATTTAAAGAAGTTTATTCTGAGCCAAATATGAGTGACCACAGCCTGGGAAAACACAACCCAAGAAGGCATGAGTAAGTGGTCCCCAGGCAGTCAGATTAGAGTTTGATTTTATACATTTTAGGGAAGCCGGATTAACAGGCCAAGACATGAATCAATACAAGGAAGGTATACATTGGTTCAGCCCTGAAAAGGCAGGACTTCCCAGTCACAGGTAGATTTAGAGATTCTTTAATCTATAATTGGTTAAAGGAGTAGGGCTGTGTCTAAAACTTGGAGTCCTAGAGAGGAGTGCTTAAGATAAGGGATTTGGTGCTGGCGTGGATGCGGAGAAAAGGGAACACTTCTACATTGCTGGTGGGAATGCAAACTAATACATTCCTTTTGGAAGGATGTTTGGAGAATACTTAGAGATCTAAAAATAGATCTACCATTCGATCCTATAATTCCTTTACTAGGTATATATCCAGAAGACCAAAAATCACATCACAATAAAGATATCTGTACCAGAATGTTTATTGCAGCCCAATTCATACTTGCTAAGTCGTGGAAGAAGCCCAAGTGGCCATCGACCCACGAATGGATTAATAAATTGTGGTACATGTATACCATGGAATACTATGCAGTCTTAAAGAAAGATGTAGACTTTACCTATGAACATTTTAAATTAATTTGTTGGTATTTGATGGAACAATGATATTCACAAATCTATAACCGGTTGAAGCTCTTGGCATGTATTTTTATTCAATCAGAAATGACATATATTTTATTAGAGTACAGGGAAGAGTTCAACACAGATTTTCCTCAGCTTATAATAGAGTTATGTCCTCTTAAACCATCAGGACATGTTGAAAATAACATAAATTAGTTATGTGCACTTAATACACCTAACTACTGAATATCACAGCTCAGACTACCCACCTTAAACGTACATGTTAGCCTGCAGTTGGGCAAAATCACAACACAAAGCCCACTTTATGGTAAGGTGCTGAATACTGTACTTAGGCAGGTGCTCTGCAGACTGGATGGATGCAAGAACACAGAACCCAATATGCAAAAATCACTGGCAACACAGCACACTGTACAAGGGCAGTTGTTTGCCCTCATGATCTCATAGCTGCCTGGGAGCTGCAGCTCACTGCTGCTACCTATCGTCTTAAGAGAGTATCCTACTAGATGTTACTACCACAAGAAAAGATCAAAATTCAAAGTACAGGTTCTACTGAATGCGTATCACTTACACAACATTGTAAAGTTGAAAAATCATTAAGTCAAACCATAGTACGTCAGGACCATCTGCACTTGAAGGTCTACCCAAGAGCTTATTTAGAAAGGAGAGAATAGTAGGCAAGGGATAGCTTATAAAATGAATAACCTATACTCACCAGACCTGAATTTGTAGAGACTTAAGGCTTTGGTGGAAAGAAACAAGAGTGTTGACCACTCTAGCTGCTGCTGAGCTAAACTGTTGCAAGTGGAATATCTGTCTGCTGTACACCCATATACTCCAACATAAAAGTGTGTGGTCATTAAGCTCTTGTTTACCCACAGAATACAGACCCTTATACTGACCGCCAATCTCTGCCTTTTCTAATACATGTATGTTTCTGGAATAAGAGGATACATTTCTCCAAATACAAAATATCTGTACCTGACCTTGTGTTTTCATTCTATCACACTCCTTCGAGTAAGTTGTCTTTGTCATGTTTCCCAAGGCCAAAATGCTCTACCATGCATAGTCTTTATTCAAAATCCTATCTGAAATGTCCAAGGCAGAAAGTGGTTATATAATCACCAACTGATAATGTATCAATAAGGAAATTTACTTAACTGTGAAAAGCCAAGGATCTTTTTTTTTCACATGTGATACATTCCTACAGTTCTTGGGCTCCCCTGTCTCTCATTGCAGTCACCACTGCAGCAAGTTCTCCAAAGGCTCTCCCCAGTCTCACACTGCAATATTCTCTGCACTGCTATGAACTCATACTTCACACATCCACAGGCTTGAAAGCAATCCCCCATGGCACAAAATACAGCCATTGGAGGTCAGCATCCACTACATGAATGCTTCTCTCATTTGCCCCTTCCCCTGGCCTAAAAGTGGATGGTCCTGGGATATATTTTACACGGTTTCTAAGCTGTATGCTCAGTCTCCCAGCGCAGTGATAGACTCGTATTTTTATGCTGGCTCTCTTTTCTTCTCTGCTTCATTCCTCTGTCCCTCACCCCTGTTCTTTGGTATTATTATCCAATGAAATACTTGCACATAAACTTTCAACTTAAGCTCTGCTTTGTGGAGGGACAGAGGTCAAATAAGAAAGGCAGTGATTTTCATTTTCATGCTAGTTTCCTAGAAATAATCTTCCCAAACTATATTTACTATAGGTCAGTTAGGAAAAGAGGATAATACCAATACCAAATATATTTTGAATGGTTCTCCTCAACTAATATGTCATATATAAATAAACTCTATGTATTGAACTAGTTCTAGATACTACTTCGTATGATTGCTTACTTCTTAAGGTCGCATTTTGTTCTTACAGGAATATATCTCTTTTAGAAGATAAATTCCTTAAAAAATTATAATTTATATAAAAATATTCATTTAACTCATTTTTTAAAATCTAATTTAATGCTTTACTTGAGTAATATATGTCTTTTAATGAATATTCTCTGCACTGCTATGTCTAGGAACCCCAGGAATCCATACCTTCCTTAAGGAATCCATACCTTCCTTAGTTAGTAAAGAATCCATACCTTCCTTACTTAGTAAGGAATCTATACCTTCCTTACTTCCTCAATATCAGCTGTAATATTCTACTTTTTGAAAAAACTTAAATGTTTGATAAGCAACAGGAACTTAGTTATGTTTTCTTTTTAAAATGCAACAATGATCAACAAAATAACCACCCTTAAGCATAACTAAAATTGCATAAACAAAGTTGTGCTTTTTTCCACTGTAATATTTTAGATTGTTCAGGGAGCAATAATACTCTATAAACAACATAGAAAATTAAACTGATATAGACACTGTTCTCATAAAAACACAGATGATTGATAAAGACCCCCATTTTTTAAATATAAAGATAAACAAAGCAAGAGGAAAATTCCAAATCATCAGAGAAAAAGGATACCAAATTTATAGCCATAGTTTTATATCCCAGGGCCAGTGAATACAGGTCAAGTGTCCAATAGGTAAAAATTATTAGATGTAAGACCTAGGGAACTCACGGTTGAGGCTTCAAACACCAGACAAGGTTAAAAGGTTTGCCTTGAGCATGTATAAGGCATAGTAGTAATTACATTTTTTGCAAACCAAGAAATTTAGATTGACTTCACTCCATGAAAATGAGAAGAGAATAGTTTTACCTACTAACCCAGGGAAACAGCAAGAAAACTAACCATGCGCCTAGAACTCAGTGGAAATAAAAAGTAGCCTATGAAAGTAAAACATCAAGGTTACACCTACACAGGAGTAAGAAGTCCAAATTTAATTTATGCCTCCCACTTAGTGTTACAATCCAAAACCCAGAATTTAACATAAAAACTGATGAAATTCTAAGCTTTGGTAGACAAAACAAACCCAAAATTACTCTGTAGAGATGCTGTTTCTAGTCAGGCTACAAGGGAATCCCACAAAATAAATGCACACACCTAAAACAAGCTTATACTTAAAATTTCTAAATTATTCAAAGAAATAATGCAACTTATCAATAGTAATTAGACAGAACAAAATCAGAAATTAAGAGCTTAAGATAACAGATGAATCCAACAATAAAATTCTCTATAAATATTTAATAGAAGGAATGGAAAATGTAATATGATAGGCACCAGAATAGAACATATATATTTTAACATATAATTTTGAAATGAAAATTATGGTAGGCTCAACAAATGATTAGACATGGCAAAAGAAAGAAATTATAAACTGGAAGATAAATCTAAGAAAATTACGCAGAAGGTAGCACTAATAAAAAAGGAGATAAAAACACAGAAAAGTCATTTAAGAGATACAAAGTTTAGAATGAGAAGGTTCACCATACATTCAATGTAAGTTTCAGTAAAAGGCAATAAAAGTAATTAGGGATAGGTCAGAGTAAATGATTGAAAAAAGGTAGACTCGGGGATAAATAGCAATAAATCTCTACTTAAACACATTAAAGTAAAATTGAAAGTTATCTAAGGCAAAGAGAAAAATTTAAAAGCAGCCAAAGAGGAAAAAAATCCTCAAAGGAATAATAATTACACTAACAGCAGACTCTTCATATATATCAACAGGCCAAATAAAATTACCTATTCGAACTATTGAAGGAAAATAGCCAGTCAAAATCAGAAACTCAGCTAAAACAGCATGGAGAACTAAAGGAAAAAATAAATATATTTTCAGAAAAACAAATGAGATAGTTTATCAACTAGTGATTCTTACTGAAAAAACTACCAAAGGATATGTGTCAAGAAGTAAAAAATGAATCACAAAAGAATTAGGTGCAAGAAGCAACCGCTAGCAAAAAAATATTAGAAAATATTTTGTAAAGTTGAATAATAATTTAAATACAAAGACAATAACAAAATAATAATATCCCCATGTGCGAGAACCCCTTAGGTCCTGAATAAGGCTGTTATTTCTCTCATTTGTATGAAAACTCACAATTTGCTGACTCAGATTGCTTCACTTTCTCTGCTTTCTAGCATTATTTTAATCTTTAGCTCCTGAAAAAGAAGATGCCAGGGTTTATTCTCTTTTGAAATAGAATTGAAATTGTAACACTCTGCTGATCTCTTGTGTCTAATGTTCCATCTCTCCCTTACTAACATTGAAACTCTCTGAGTAGGAAGTGGAGAAGGGATCATTAATATTTATCACCACTTTAATTGCTTCTTTGAGCAAGCCCATCATCCTAGGAATGATGGTCATGGTTAAAAACACAATGTAGGCTATATTTTATAAAGGTAGGATTACAAAAAGTCTCCTATATTCAACATTGTACCAGAGGCCTAGCAAGAATAATGAGAAAGAAAAAGAGTTGTAAGGATAAAAGGAGGGAAACAAAGTTATTTTAGAATTATTTATCTAGAAAATATACACAATATTACAACTATTCAGAGTAGCAAAGTTATGAAAAATAAGATAAATGTATGAAACTATTATTTCCTTATTAGAAGTACACTATTTTAAAATGTGCTTTTCAAAAGTTCTAATTTTCATCAGCTATAAAAAACTATAAGATGCCTAGTACTAAATTTAACAAAAGATGTGCAAGAAACATGATAACAATATCAAAATTTCATCAGAGACATAAATGAGTTCTAAATAATAGGGAGATGTATCATGTCTGATACCAACACAGGTTTCCATGGATCTTAACAAGTGGACATTAAAAATTAAATAAAAAATAAAAGGCCAAGAATAGCCAAGAAATGTTTGAAGGTGAAGATGGGTAGGACTACAAGATATTAAGGTTTATTATAAAACTACAATAAATAAAGCTGTGTAATAGTCATGTAGAGAAAGACAAATAAAACAATGGGCAGAACAGAGAACTTAGAAACAGACTCATCTATACTTTGGTGCATTTGTTAGATGACAGAGACAGCTTTTCAAGTTAGTGGATAAATAATGGAATTTTCAGTAAATGGTACTTGGGAAATATACTGTTCAGATGAATAAAAGTAAATTCCACACTGGCACACACCACATTAAAAGACCTAAGTGTCCCCAAAAAACCCTTTAAAACTTTTAGAAATAAATATGAGATATTTTAATAAATTCAGTGTGAAAATAGCTTCCTAAACAAGATGCATAAGCACAAACTATTTTAAAAAGATGAATATATTTGACTAATTTAAATTAAAAGGCTCTGTCAAATGAAAGACCTGTCTTTTATGTGATAAGTTAGTCTGACAGAAGGTATTATGCATAGCTTATATATTTTATACATATATTACATAGCGCAAAAGATTACTATTCAAAATCCATAAAGAATTCCGATAATCAGTTAAAAATGAAACAAAGACAAAATAGAAAAATGGCAAAGCATATGAACAATTTGGAGACTAAGATATCCAAATGCTTAATAAACATGTGAAATGCCTCTGTTTTAACTAGTAATCAATGATACAAAAATAAAAGAAATTAACCTTTAATATCAATCAAATTTGCAAAATTTAAATTGAGTTCAAGTTTTTCATATAAACAAGGGAGAAAATAGAAATTCTCAATATAGTATGAGTAAAAACACAAATCAATGCAATCCTCTTGGAATAAAATGTACTAATACCTAAGCACATTTTAAGCTATGCTTAGCCTACCATCCAGCAATTCCTCTCCCAAGCATATTCCCTAGAAAAACTGTCCTACATGTGCACAAAAAACATATACAAAACATTTATAGCAGCAAAAGACCGAAAGCAATCTAAAATCAGATAAATTGTGGGATTTTGTCTAACATACCATATAATAGTAAAAATGAATAAATCATAACTACCTATATTAGCCAGATGAAGCTCTAAAAACTAATGTTGAGTGAAAGAAGCAAGAATTTTAAATTTATTACAACACTGTCCATGTAAAGTCCAAAAACTTGAAACATTCAATAGGTTAATCTACATACAAACTTGTAACATTGCTGATAGACAAGCTAGGAAACTAAACTTCCAACTTATTATTGATTCTTTTCTCAGTGAATATAACTCTATCACATGGAGAGTGAAGAGTGTTTTGGAGTTATTCTTGATTTATGAAGATTTTATACCAAATACTTAAGAAGTAAGTTTAGGCGAATGAATCATTAAAAGGTACATTATTTTTAAAGATGATGAAATTTCGTGAACCAAAAATTAGGTTATCACCACCTACCTTCATTTTAAATAATTTTTGAAAATCATCCAAATATTTATAACATCCAAGTTGAAGTGAGCTTGCTGATTTATCCAATGAACTCTGTTTTGTCTAAGTCCAAGTCAACATGAAAGAAAATGAATTATTTGCAATTTTAACATTGTAGTATTAATAGCATAATTTTGATAAAAGTTTTTAAACAGGTTTTAGCATTGATTTGATGTGCACCAAGCCAACATTTCCACTGAACTAAGAACAATTCTTTTTACTTCCAAACCCATGAGTAAATCCAACACTAATTGATGAGAAAAGTGACAGTCCACAGCTTTTTTTTTTTTTTTTTTTTTAAGGCTGGAATGTAAGCTTCACTAATTGTAGTTTCCTTGGAAGCAGAGATATCTATATTAAATCTTGTCACATTTTAATCTACACTTAATTATCATAGATCAGTCTCCAAATGCCTACTAATGAGAAAAAAATCACACAGCATACGGTAACTAAGGAGCAGAGAAAACGTGGCAACACATCTCTTCCTTTGCCTCCATGGTAAAACTAATCAATATTCTCATGCATTCTCCCAAAATAAACTCATGAGACAGTAAAACCGTCCTTTCACTAATCATTAACAGATAGAGGTTTCATGAAAGCTATAGTTTTCTTCGCATTCCAGCAGCAAAATTCTTGAATGATTGTATTGTTTCATGAATGCTATAGCTTTCTTCACATTCCAGCAGCAAAATTCTTGAATGATTGTATTACTGTGTGAGAATCTCCAGGGACGACTGCCTCCCGTAACACAGAGTGATGGTTCCGCTCCTCCTCATTCATCATGAGAGTCTGTGGTTTCCTGCTGCATCAGACACATCAATCACTGTGCCTACCACACCTTCCAAGGAAACTGCTCTGTGCACACAGCTCCCTCTGAAGAAATTAGATGTGGCTTCTCCTTCAGCAGGGACAGCCGTATCCCGAGTCAAGTAGCCCACTTCCCCATCTCTCCCTTGGGCCGCCTCTGATTGGAAAATGCCTGAGTATCTGACCCAAAGTGAGACTGTCTTTCAGCTTTCTAGTGGGCCATAAATTGGCTTGCTGTGAAATGCTTAACTGAGATTATCTGAATTTCACTCTCAGCACTGAGAAACAGCCAGAGTCAAGTGTCAGCCGCGGGAACTCAAAGTCAAAAAATGTTATAGAAAGCATGGGGTGAAGGGCAGAACATGATCCACCAAATCAGCTTACGGAGAAGGAATCGGGAGTGGGTGCAAGACGTTACGGAGAAGAGACAATAGTAAAGAACCCAGGTTTGGGCTGGAAGAATCAGTAGAAACAAAGAGACTAAGCAATGTTCTCTGCCCAGTGTGGGAGCACAACCTCCCACCCGACCCATAGCAGAACTGCCGATTCCTTTCACTCAAGGCCCCACCTTCCCACAAACGTCAGTCCACACGAGGCCACTTTTTTCATTCCTTATGTGTTCTCCTAGGGGGTCCAACTGGCACCCTGGGCTGCATGCAGATTATCTGAGGACCCATGTGCTTATTTGTGGTGTTGGATATCATGAAAAGTATACATAGAATTTTATTTTATTTTATTTATTATTATTATTTTTTATTATTTTAGCTCAGAAGCTTTCCTTAGTGTTTTTCTATTTAATGTGTGGCCCAAGAGAATTCTTATTCTTCCAATGTGTGGCAGAAAAGGAAAAAGGTTGGACACCCTGGCTTGAACTAGGCTGATTTAGAAATGGAAACAATTGTTTTTAGCACATTTGGAAGAGTAAGTGTTACAAAATTAATGAAAACGGTATTAACAGTGTCATAGTTACCTTCCTTTTAAACTCATTTTGCTTACAATATTTCCTTTGTACCTTTATAATAAATTTTATGTTTACCACCACTTTTCTCGCTAAACCACCAACTCAGAACCAGTGAGAAATACAATGGTATTTTGAGAAGTTAGTATAATATTTATAATATTCTCATTCCAACTTTACCGTTCATACATGACTGGAATTTTATCTTGACAGACTAGAATAAAGGAAAGCAGACAATGGAGAGTGAAAATATAATGCCCCTTAATGTTTTTGAGTGCCAGACAATTGACCTATGCCAATCATAAATTTTAGAAAACGAGAGAAGCACTCAGGTCCTATTTTTGAACTCACTACATATTTTCCATTTCTCACATATTAATTTATTTGGAGTTTAAGGTAGTAATGCCAAATACAGAAGAAAAAAATATCTTAGAATTTCTTAAAAGTGTACTGCACTTACAGAAATAATAAGAAAAAGGATACTGAATAAAAATTTCCCCGTGGTTGGTACTGAATTCCCCAAGGAAGTTATTTATTGCCAGGTGCAGAAACACATATTTGATTTTTAGAGAAAAAAATCAGAGTTTTCACTAAGAATTTCTGTTTTTCATGCTCAAATATCAGAATCAATGACCCTGAGCAAAAGGAGAAAAAAAATCTCTTTTTCTGAGATACACATGATGGTCAGTCTTAGTGATTTCTAAGTCTATAGTACCTATAGTTTTTTATATAAAACTTGAAATCCTTATTTTTATGATTTCACAGTCATTATGATCATTAACAAAATTATTAACTGGCTCTAGATTACAAATGAAATCTTACATGGAATTCTTTTCTTTTTCCCTCTCCATCTGCAAATAAAGAGCTTTGAGAAGAATTTTCCATGATTTTCTCTGTTAACTTACAACATTCTCCTAAGCAATGACTACAACTGATAAAGCAGTTGTAATTATAAAACTACAATAATTTAAACTAAAATAGCAACAGAATGTAGTGATTTAAAAATGACTCTGTAGGGCGGCACCTGTGGCTCAGTGGGTAGGGCGCAGGCCCCATATACCGAGGGTGGTGGGTTCAAACCCAGCCCCAGCCAAACTGCAACAAAAAAATAGCTGGGTGTTGTGGCGGGCCCCTGTAGTCCCAGCTACTCAGGAGGCTGAGGCAAGAGAATCATCTAAGCCCAGGAGTTGGCAATTGCTGTGAGCTGTGTGATTCCACGGCACTCTACCGAAGGCGATAAAGTAAGACTGAGTCTCTATACACACACACACAAAAGACTCTGTTTTGCTGTCATACCAACTTCTATATATTTTATATTCATAATATTCAGCTTTTCTTTACTAGATACAAATCAAGCATAAGCAAAACCTATTTAGAAGAATCACTTTTCAGCCAAAACATAAAAAAGAAATAGTACTGTTCAATTTTTTTTCAGTTCATTCATACACTTATTTTTTCTTTTCAAATTTTTTGTATTCTTTTTTATTGATATATAATAGATGTACATAATGTGGGGTATGTGTGATAATTTGACACATTCATATAATCAAATCGGGGTAATTGAAATTATTCATCACCTTAAATATTTGTTTGTTTGTTCTCTTTATGTTAGGAACCTTGGAATTATTCTTTTCTGGCTGTTTTGAAATATATGCTAGATTAACGTTAATCACAGTAACCCTACTGACCTGTTGAACACGAGGTCTTCTTCTTTCTGACTATATATTTATACTCATTAATCACCTTCTCTTCATCCCTGTCTCCATCTACCTCTCCCAGCCTTTGGTAACCACCACTCTGCTCTCTATCTTCATGAGATCCACTTACTTAGCTCCCACATATACTAGTGAGAATATGTGATAATTGTATTTCTGTGCTTGGTGTATTTCACGTAACATAATGACTGTCAGTTCCATCTGTGTTGCTGCAAATGACCAGATTTCGTTTTTTGTTATGACTTAATAATATTCCATCATGTGTATATATGCCATTTTATTTTTTACTGTTTATTTTTATTTTTTGAGAGAAGATCTCACCAGAGAACAAGGGGGCTGTCACAGTTCATTGTATCCTTAAACCACTGGGTTCAAGTGATCTTCCTGCCTCAGCTCCCAGGTAGCAAGGACTGTACTAGAGGCACATACCACCATATCCAGCCAATGTATACCACATTTTCCTACTCCATTCATCCATTCATGGGCCCTTAGGCTGATTCCATATTTTGGCTATTGTGAATAGTGCTGCAGTAAACTTGAGAATGCAGATCTCTTTGATGTGTTGATTTCCTTTCTTTTGGATATCTACCTAGAACAGGGTTGCTAGATCATCCGGTAGTTTGACTTCCAGTTTTCTGAAGAACATCCATGTTGTTTTCTATAGTGGTTATACTAATTTACATTTCCACCAACAGTGTATAAGGGTTCCCCTTTCTGCATACCTTACCCTCATCCCTATTCCTTGTCTAACTAGAATGAGGAAATATCTTATGGTTCTGATTTGTTTTGCTGATGATTAGTGATGGTGCACATTTTTTCATATGCCTATTGGCTATTTATATACCTCCTTTAAAGAAATGTCTATTTACATTAATAAATGGAATAACATACCATGCTGTGGCTAACAATCAACATCGTTAGAATGTCCATACTACAGAAAACAATGTACTGACTTAATGTAATCCCTGTCAAAGCACCATCGTCAGACTTTGAAGAACTTGAAAACATAGTACTTCATTTCATATGGAACCAGAAAAAAAAACCCAAATAGCCAGTACAATTTTTAGAAATAAAAACAAATCTGGAAGCATCATGTTATCAGACATTAGGTTGTACCAGAACTCTATAGTGATCAAAACAGCATGGTACTGGCACAAAAATAGTGATATAGATCTATGGAATAGAATAGAGAACCTAGAGATGAATTCAGCCACATATTGCCATCGGATCTTTGATGAATCAAACCGAAGCATGCATTGGGGAAAGAATCCCTATTTAATGAATGGTGCTGGGAGAACTGGTTAGCCACATGTAGAAGACTGAAATTGGACCCTTACTTCTCACCACTGAAAAAAATTGACTCACACTGGATAAAAGATTTAAATTGAAGACACAAAACAATAAAAATTCTAGAAGAAAATGTGAGGAAAACTCTTGACAAAATTGGCCTGGGGAAAGATTTTATGAAGAAGTTCCTCTTGGCAATTGCAGCAACACCAAAAATAAATACATGGGATGTGATCAAGTTAAAAAGCTTCTGCACACCTAAGGGTACCACAACTAAAGCAAATAGACAACTTCAGAATGGGAGAGGATGTTTGCATGCTATATATATTTTTTGTTTGTTTGTTTGTTTTTTGCAGTTTTTGGCCGGGGCTGGGTTTGAGCCCCTCACCTCCAGTACACGGAGCCGGCGCCCTACTCCTCTGAGCTACAGGCACCGCCCTGCATGCTGTATATCTTGACAAAGGGCTAATAACTAGAATCTACAGAGAACTCAAATTAATTAAGTAGAAAAGAGCAAACAACCCCATTTATAAGTGAGCAAAAGACTTGAATAGAAACGTCTGTGAAGATGACAGATGAATGGCCAAGAAACACATGAAAAAATGCCCATTGTCCCTAATCATCAGAGAAATGCAAATCAAAACAACTCTGAGATAGCACCTAACTCTCTAGTGAGGTTAGCCCAAATCACAAAATCCTGAATCTGCAGATGCTTGGCGTGGATGTGGAGAGGAGGGAACACTTTTGCACTTTTGGTGGGATGGCAAACTAATACAACCTCTGTGGAAAGACAGATTCTCTACGGAGAATTCTCAAAGAACTAAAAGTCAACCTTCTATTTGATCCACAATCCCATTATTAGGTATCTACACAGAAGGAAAAAAATCATTTTACCACAAGGACATTTGCACCCAAATGTTTATTGCAGCTCAATTCACAATTGCCAAGATGTAGAAGCAACCCAAGTACCTCTCATCCCATGAATGGATTAACAAACTGTAGTATACATATACCATGGAATACTATTCAGCCATAAGAAAAGATGAAGACTTTATACCTTTTGGGTTTACCTGGGCGACTGTGGCTCAACAGGCTAAGACGCCAGCCACGTACACCTGAGCTGGCAGGTTCGAATCCAGCCCCGGCCCGCCAAACAACAATGACGCTGCAACCAAAAAATGGCCGGGCATTGTGGTGGGCGCCTATAGTCCCAGCTACTTGGGAGGCAGAGGCAGGAGACTCGCTTGAGCCCAGGAATTGGAGGTTGCTGTAAGCTGTGATGTCACAGCACTCTATCCAGGGGTACAGATTGAGGCTCTGTCTCAAAAAAATAAAATAAATAAATAAAAATAAAAATAAATAAATAAAAACACAGTCTTCTCAGTAAAATATCTCAAGAATGGGGTCAAAAAGTATCCAAAGTACTTGATACTACTATGAATCAATATATAAGTAACTACAAGCTTGCAGGAAAGGAAAGCACAAGTATAGTCTGGCAAGGGGGAGGGGAGAGGCGCGAGGTGGGAGGGGGAAGGTGAGAGGGCCATTGGAGGGACCTCACCTAATGTGCCGCAATGTGGGGGTATTCAGCACGCCTCCTGACTTAACAGCTCAACTATAACTTCAACTTTACCCTAGAAATGAAAACAGTGTAACCTAACCATTTGTAGCCTCAGTCTGATATCAATCTGAAATTTAAAAAAAAGAAAAAAACAAAAAAAGACTATTCAGATCTTTTAACCATTTTTATTTGGATTATTAGGAGGTTGCGGGGAGGGATTTGTGTTTGTTTGGATTTGTTTTGGTTCGGTTTTTGCTGCAGAATTCTTTATATATCCTGTTTATTAACTCTGTCAGATGGATAGTTTGCAAATATTTTCTTCCATTATATGGGTAGCCTCTTCATCTTGTTCCTTTTGCTGTGCAGAAGCATCTAAGCTTGATATTATCCCATTTGTCTCTCTGCTTTTGTTGCCTGTGCTTTTGAGGTCTTATACACATACAAAAAATTCTTAGCCCAGATCAATGTCCTACAGCATTTCCCCAGTATTTTTTCCAGTAGTTCCATAGTTTCAAGTCTTAGATTTAAGTTTTTTATCTAATTTTGAGTTGAATTTTGTAAATGGTGAAAGTCGATGTTCCAGTTTCATTCTTTTGCATATGGACATACAGTTTTCTCAGCATCATTTACTGAAGAGACTGTGTTTTCTCCATTGTATGTTCCTGGCATCTTTGTCAAAAATGAGTTGACTATTTTCTCCAAATTATACTTTCATAGTTTTCTTTCTGTCCTGCTTATTCATTTTTAAGCAGTTTGATAGTTCTCTGATATAGCTTCCTTTATTAAGTTGTTGGGAGTCCTCTTCTTTTATTCATATTTCTCCTTGAAGTTTGTATTAAAAATACTCCTCTTGTGTGGCACAAAAGAAATCATTTTTGTCAACTCTTTCAGTGAGTTAGCATTCCATGATACATTTAATTCACAGTACTATTTTAATCATTAAATTATGCTTTATGTTCATATCTTGTGAATTTCAGTAGATCACTGGTTTAATGGAGTGTAACAAATGAATTCTTAATTGATTATTGTTCTCATTAATCATTGTAGTTCCACAAAGAT
This sequence comes from Perodicticus potto, assembly GCA_963574655.1. NCBI lineage: Eukaryota > Metazoa > Chordata > Mammalia > Primates > Lorisidae > Perodicticus > Perodicticus potto. The sequence continues at coordinate 29,419 of CAUYRH010002954.1, forward strand.
CTGTGAAATACACAGATATAATGTGATGTCCCAGAGCACAGAGTAAAGCATGGATGCCAAGCACAGAAATATAATTTTGGAAACTCAGGAAAAATAAACCCTAGGGCATTACATACATATTAGAATCATATTGACATCTGGAATTTTTTTCAAACCAGTCTACATGTAAAGTATGATTTGTTTTTTAAAGATGCCTATAATAAAAAAAAATAGCTCTGCAAAATGTAATTTCCTAATCAAAATGGGCTTTACCCCTACATAGCAGTATTTTAAGACATTTCAGGTGTTTTAACTGATCTTTCAAATTGTGACTATGCCCTATACTGCTATTTCTTCAAGAGATAGTGATGGTTATTTGATGTAACACAAGCCTAAAGTATTTCAAAATACAAGGGAATAACTTTTGGAAACAGTCAGCTGTATGTTTCACCATTGCTAGTAAATAACAAGTGACAAAGAGATACTCACCTATACCTCTTAAGTTCCCTTTATTTGAAATGTCCTTGCAGGGGTGAAAAACGTGCATCCTATTACTCTAAGCAGTTGACAAGAACACTGGAAAATTGTACTCATCCCTTCTGAATAGTAAATCAGTTGCTTCATCTTACCTTTTTTGTTATTGTAATAATCACAATGCTATTTTGGGACTCTATTATTAAAGAATAATTATTAATCTGTTATGTTACTAAGGAAATCAAATGTTAGAAAGTTGTAATTTAACTAAAGTCAAAAGGTTAGAACAGGGTAAAACAGGGCTTAGATCTTGATGTTTTGACACTTAGTTAAGTGTTCTTACATTATACCCTAATGGATTCTTTACTGTGAGTACAAAGTATAATGTAATTCTCCTCTCTTACAACTATTCCTTCCTCTTTCTTTTTCAAAGCCTGAAACTTTGGAAGGGTATTACATGTAAATGGAGCTCATGGCTGAGGGTATAAGGAATCATCATAATTCCTTTTTGACCTTCATCCCCAGGATCTTTAGAAAGTGCTTGATAAAATATTTTGTTGTTATTTCACATAGATTGTTAGATGGCATGGCATAAAAGTACATATAACACAAATATATGACAGATGGAAAAAGCCCATACTTTGTTGGTGGTCAAGTCTCAACTTTGTACTCTAGGGACAGGGCACTTCAGTTCTACAACAGTAGTATTCATTCATGGATGAATGAGGCTTCACTCACATAGACCCTCCACTGCTAACATATAAAGTCATTGAGGACTTAAATCTTAGCTCTGCCAAGTAATAGCCTTGAAGAAATGAAACTACCAACACAGTAATGGCAGAATAGAGATCCCGATGTCTCTCCTTTCTCTGCTCCTTCTTTCCCCACCTCTCTGGCTCTCCATCTCCAGCTATAGGGATATGGAATAAAGGTGAAGATAAAGTAAATGTCACTTAAAGTGTCATTGTGAATGTGAAATATTATCTGGCTGAAAAATAGATTCTAAAAAAAATAAACTCCATAAATTACTCACTATTCTTTTGATTAATTGACTTTTGAGAAATTGATCTAGAAAATCCCCACTCTAAAACCTCCTCAGAGGTGTACATACCACATAGGTGTGGTCAATCACTATCCTACCCCCTAGCTATGTTCAAGATACAAGACCCAAGCCAATGTCAGCTCTTCCAAGCTGTGAATGAGACACTCCTTCTTCCTGTGGCATCTTAAGCAATAAGGACCAAGTCAGTGGCCAGCTTGTCACCTGATGGAGAGAAACTCTCTGAAAACAAAGAATAGAGACAAATGAACAGAAACAACCCCCCCCCCCAATTATACAGTTGAAAACACGTAACAAGCTATTCCTAAGGACTGATGATGCCTCTAGACTTTCTCTACCTCTATGGGGCAATATATTCCTTTTTTGAGATTAAGCTCATTTGAATTAAGTTTCTACCACTTGCGACCAAAGACAGAAAACTATTGAGAGTATTTTAAAATACTATAAAAACATAAGGAATTTTTATTATTGCCAAATAAATGCAAAAACTTTCCCAAAAATATTATACAGTATTTGATCATTGCAGTCGAGTGACTCATTTAATTTTTAGTATAATTTTAATTCAATTCTCACTACCCTATGTTGGATAAGCCAGGATGACTACTATACAAGATCAAAATAAAATGTAAATGAAAATAACATAGATTAATCCAAACTTACTACAAAAGGCATGTAAAACATGAAAAGGTATTATGTGAGTGGTGTGCTTGTGACATTAAGAAACACTATTCTGACTGCCAAACAGAAAAACATTAAATTCATTATGAAAATTATTCTGTTTATTGTGACTAATAAACACTGCTGTGTATGTCCATGAATAGAGTTTGATTTCAGGGACTTTGTGTTAATCAGCATACAAATTCAAGGATGACTAGTCTTTAATAAGAAAAAATACTTTTACCTAAAAGAATAGGTAATATTATCAAATAGCTCTTTTTCTGAACATGATTGCACTCAGAGTCCCCCCCCAAAACTATTCTTTCACTTTTAACTCATCAATCATGAATCACGCCATCATCTCAAATTGTATTAAAAGATTATTTTTGTAGGAAAGCTCAATATCATGAATTCCTTTCCTTTGAATAATCTTTTTATACTCTAGCTCTACTGTAAAAACTTTGATCCATGAGAAATTTATTTTCAGGTTATGTTCATTTCATTTAAGATGAATGACAGTATTTATTTCACTTCCTCATTGTGTATTCAGGTCTCTATTAAACAGGGAAATAAAGATTCTCTTTTTGCTCAGATCAATTTCTTTGGTCCTCCCATTAAGAGGCTTATTTACATGAAAGAAAGCAATTTCTAAACATTACAAATACTGGATCTGATTTTCCTCCCTCCTCCACCATTAGAGACACTTAGACTAGAAAATCTAACAGAAAAATGCTTCTGGCCACAGCTCCCATGAAGAGAAAGTGCAGTTATAGAAAGCCATCTTGGCAGAGTTCTCGCTACTAAACACCACCCCCCATCCCTCCTAACCCCCAACCCCCCCTTACACACACACACACACACACACACACACACACACACACACACACACACGGACAAAGGAGTATATGGAGTAATTTGACCAAAACTCCTCTAATCTGGAATAATAGTGCAGAATACTGGCTCCCTCCCAAGAAACTGGATTCTCAGATCTCAAAACCTGCTACCCAAACCCTTAAAATTTCTACAAGGAAACTCAAGCAAAATATTGGCTTAAGGAGAGAAAAGAAGCGGTAAAGCAAGAAGGAAATTGGTAACAAAGAGAGAAAATGTTTCTCTTCAAACTCTAGAATATCAGTTAATTGTCCAGTTAATTGACTCAGTCTTGCAGAGTGAATTTGTAGCACATTTTATGAATTGCAAGTGTGGCTGAGTTTTAGCAAAGTTTCCCTCCTACACTGTACTGGGTTGTGTATATTCCAATCCTACTCATTCATTCCAGCCCATTTGCAATCCCACCTCTTGTAAAAAGATTCCTCTATTATTTCCAGCTCAAAGTCAGTTATTCTTTTCTGAACTATAATAATCCTAAAACTTTTTCCTCTCTCCTATGAATTGTCTTTTGTTCAACCTTGTATTACTGCTATTTATGTACATATCCTATCTTCCCTGATAAATCATGAACTCCTTCAAAGAAGACTTTCTGCCTAATTTAACTTTTTTCTGTGATTAAGATTTTTTAATTGATACATAAAAATTATACAATTTATGGGCTACATAAATTTGGATATCCAAAGTGTAATGATCAAATCTTGGTAATTAGGATATCCATCACTTCAAATATTTATAATTTCTTTGGTTTAAGAATATTTAAAATCTTCTCTACTAGCTATTTTTAAATATACGATAAATTATGTTAACTGTAATCACCCTACTGTGCTTTCAAACACTAGAACTTAATTTGACTTTTGATCTTAGCTGAGTACCTTGTACAATATAAAGACTGAATAAATATTTGTTACATGGATCAAGAAAATGTTAAACACTGAGGGTTAGCAAACTTTTTCTTAAGAAACCAGAAGGTAAATATTTTAGACTCAACAAAAAAAAACTGAGGATATTTATAATCATGGATATAGCTTCTTTTCTTTTTTACTATTGGGATTCATTGAGGGTACAAAGAATTAGGATACTGATTGCATTTGTTAGGTAAAGTCCCTCTTGTAATTGTGTCCCGCCCCCAAGAGGTGTGCCACACACTGTGACCCCCCACCTCCCACCCTCTGCCCTTCTCCCAGTTCCCTCATTACCCTACCCCCCACCTTGTATTAGATCCATTTTACAACATAAAAAGTCATTCTACACAAAAATAGGTAGCAGGTAGGATTTGACCTGTTTCTGTTGGAAACCACTAACCCACAGAAGCTAGTCACATAAGATAAAACACGGGGTGGTGGGGAGGAAAAAAAGCCTTGAAACAGAGTCATAAGCATGACAGCATTAAATAACTACTTTCTAAAGAATACTAATGGCAGCCAAACTTTTAGAAAACAAATAAATATAATTTACCATCCTATCCAGGACACTTTTTAGATGGTGCTATGGTTTTAAAGTGTCCCTTCCAAAGTTTGGATGTTGCCAATGTGATAGTATTAAGAAGTGAGCCCTTAGGAAGTTATTAGGCCATGAGGGCTCCTCCTTTGTTAATGGGATTAAGGTCCTTGTAAAAGAAACTTCATGTAGCCTTGGGCCAGCTGGCTAGCTTGCTCTTCTGGGCTGGACACAGAAGGGCCTGGCTCTACCTCTCTGCTCTGGAGAGCAGCCCTCACCAGACAACCAAATCTGCTGGCACCTTGATCTTGGACTTCACAACCTCAAGAATTATGAGAAAATAAATTTCTGGTCTTTATAAATGACCTGATCTCAGGCATTTTGTTGTAGCAGCACAAATGGACTAAAACAAAGGGAAAGTGATGTTATGAATAATTTATCTGGGACAAATGTCATAAACTGCCTAGATCCATTTGTTCATCAGTAGTGGGAAAATGGTGATATTTTTAAACATATCACTTCTTCTACATTTGTACGCTGACATTATTCTATAAATAAGAATTTTCCCTTGGGTTGTTTGTCCAGGAAAGGCATAAAACTTTCTGGTTTTCAGAATAATTAATTTCCTAGCATCCTCCAAAAATCAGCAACTTTTAAACTATAATTATAGGTTTATATATTTTAACATATTTTATATATTTTAATCCATTGACATTTTTATCCTTTTTGATTATTTGGTACACATTTTTAATATAAGCAACAAATATACACACACATACATGCACATACAGATGTGTTCATACTTTCCCCATTTTAGGTAAAAGTTATTTTTTTTAATGTTGGGGATTCATTGAGGGTACAAGGTTACACTGATTGCATTTGTTAGGTTAAGTCCCTCTTACACTCGTGTTTTGCCCCCAACAGGTGTAGCACACCCCCAGACCCCACCCCCCGCGCGGCGGGCCGCGCGCCGCGCGCGCGACCGCCGGCGGGGGGGGGGGTCTGGGTGTGTGCCACACCTTTTGGGGGCAAAACTCAATTGGAAGGGGGTCGGTTCGTAGCACTGACATGCTGGATGGCCTGGTTGCTTGGACCCTCCATGAGTCCCCCTCACTGCGATGGAATGTGGC
>CAUYRH010002955.1:0-18372 GCA_963574655.1 Perodicticus potto
CAGACAGGTGGTCAGGAACCAGTGCTGGGCGGAGCTCTCAGACAGGAGGTCAGGAACCAGTGCTGGGCGGAGCTCTCAGACAGGTGGTCAGGAACCAGTGCTGGGCGGAGCTCTCAGATGAGAAAGGAACCTTTGCAGGAGGAAGGGGCCAACTGCAGGGTGACCTTTCTGGTTCCCAGCCACTCACCATTTCCCTGCTCATTCTGATTCTTAGAAATGGGACTTGGAATCTCTCCTCTATGCAGGTGAGCGAGCACACTGCTGGCCCCTGCAGGCTGGTTACTCCCGATTTGATCCTCCCTATTCAAAGGACTCCAGACTCAGAGAAGTTTGTCCCCCACAGCCCGAGTCTAGACAGGAAGAGGACTCCAGCCCCTAAGTTTAAGAACATCATCAAACCCTTATAAAAAGCACCAGATGTAATATAATTTAACAACGCTAGTTTGAAGAAGCCTAAGGAAGCTACTGGCCATGGTAGACCATGGTTTATGTTTCCTTTCTAAATTAAAAAAAAAAAATCCTCTTACACGTTAATCTCCACTTAATATGGAGTTTCCATGCGGTATCCGGTCAGAATCAGCACAGTATACTAGGGAACAGCCCAGAAAAATCAGACACGGCCATAAGAAGTTTATACCTCTGCTGAAGAAGATCCAATCTGTCCACCAGAATTCGATGGCTTCTGTATCTTTGGATTTCATGTGCCAATAACTAAAAACTCCCAGCTTGGGTGTTCATTACATCCCACACAGCATGCTAAGGGCACAACCACCTTGTGCAATGCAAACCACTACTGTCCCACTGCACAGATGGGTACATGGGGACCCAGAGGATAAGCGACATGGCCAGATCCCACAGCTGCCCAGCAAAGCACACCAGCCATAACCAGCAGTGAATGCCACTCCCTCGTGTTGTTTCCAGCGCTGACCTCCTCCTGCCTACCCCTGAGTCAACCTGCCTTTATTCACCTCTGTGAGCCCCCAAAGTGCAGGGACCAGGTTTTTCTTACTTCCAAATTACACTCAGCCGCTTGTTTAGCACCCTGTAAACAGTAGACCCCAAGACAACGTTTATTAAATAAAGGAATAAATGACTTGCAAAAGAGGGAAAACTCTATTTGTCCCTCTATTCCGATATTCATTGAGTACTTACTGTGTGTCCCTAATTCTGGCCAATGTGGACTCACAGAGGAGCGAGCTGTGCCCAAGTGAATCTCTCAGAGTGTTCAAGTGCTCTGTGCAGAGCCAGGGACTGGGAACATCTCAGAGAAGCAGCCCTCGCTGTCCAGGTATTTATCCCCCAAGAAGGAAATAGGTCCACAAGAGAGAGAAAGAAATGGAATTCAAAAGCTCTATTATTTTAAAAGGAAAGGAGGTTTTCTAAAGTCCACTAAAGAGGTCAAACTAGAGCTAACCTGGCTCAGTAAATCCTTCTTTATATAAGACTTCCTCTCCTGCCATTTTACCTGACACTGCATCCCAGCAGGGACAGAAGATAATACACACATAAAATAAGGTGAGGACGCTACAAGATGCCACTGTACACCCCCCCAGAATGGCTCCAAGTGTACAAAATGACAGTGTTCCATGTCGATGAGGAGTGGAGCCTCTGGAACTCTCATCGTTATTGGTGGAAGGAGGGCTGGCAGCGTCTTATAAAATTACACCTGTAATTACTTTATGGCCTGGAAATTCCACTGTGTGAGAAACAAAGACATGGGTCCACAAGTTTTCCTCAAAAATGTTCATAGCAACGTTATTCAAAACAGACAAGACCTGGAAATAGGGCAGGTACCTATCAAGAGGAGAAGGATAAACCGTGGATCATTATAGGATGGGGCACAGTCAGCCCTGACACATGCAATCACATGTAAGCATGTAAGTGGAAGGGGAATGAAACGAAAGAGTACATGTTATATGGCTCCATTTGTGGGAATTTTCCCCAGAATGGCAGAATTAATCTAGGAAGAAAAAAAAAAAAAAAAACAGAAGAGTAGTTGCCATGGGGGTGAGCACAGACCACAGTGGGGTGCTTTCTGGGGTGCTGGCAATATTCTGTCCCTACGGTACACTTCAAGTTCCGTGCATGTAAATGAATGTTACCTCAAAAAACAATCTGCACTGGGTGGCGCCTGTGGCTCAAAGGGGTAGGACGCTATCCCCATATGCCAGAGGTGGTGGGTTCAAACCCAGTCCCAGCCAAAAAAAAAAAAATCTGCATTCGTGGGCACTTGGGCTTCTTCCATGACTTAGCAATTATGAATTGGGCAGCAATAAACATTCTGGTACAGATGTCTTTGTTATAATGTGATTTTTGTTCTTCTGGGTATATACCTAGTAATTGTGGTACATGTATACCATGGAATACTATGCAGCCTTAAAGAAAGATGGAGACTTTACCTCTTTCATGTTTACATGGATGGAGCTGGAACATATTCTTCTTAGCAAAGTATCTCAAGAATGGAAGAAAAAGTATCCAACGTGCTCAGCCCTTATATGAAGCTAATTTATAGCTTTCATATGAAGGCTATAACCCCATTATAGCCTAAGAATATGGGTAGGGGGGCGAGGGAGGGGAAGGGAGGGAGGAGGTTAGGTGGTGGGAGGGTAAATGGTGGGGCCACACCTATGGTGCATCTTAGACGGGTTCAGACAAAACTTACTAAACACAGAATACAAATGTCTTCATACAATAACTAAGAAAATGACATGATGGTTATGTCAAACAGTTTGATGAAAATGTTTCAGATTGTATATGAAGCCAGTACATTGTACCACTTGATTGCACTAATGTAATCAGCCATGATTCAACAATTAAAGAAAAATACTTGAAAATATTCTCAACCAAGGAGGTGAAAGATCTCTATAAGGAGAAATTAAACATTGAGCAAAGAAATTTCAGATGACACAAACAATGGCAAAACATCCCATGCTCACAGGTAGAATCAACATTGTTAAAATGTCCATAATGCCCAAAGTAAATTACAGATTCAAGCAATCTCATCAAAATATTTGCATATGTTTCACAGAATTAGAAAAAATAATCCTAAGTTTCTTCTGGCTCTAAAAAAGAACCCAAATAGCCAAAGCAAACAAAAAGAACATATCTGGAGGCATCACATTACCCATCTTCACATTATACCATGGGCTATTGTAACAAAAGCAGCATAGGAGTGGAACAGAACAGAGAACCCAGAAATAAAGTCATCTAGCACAACCAACTGATCATTGACAAAGCAGATATACACTTGTGAAAGGAAGCCCCAGTGAATAAATGATGATGGGAAAACTGGATTTCCCACATGAAGAAGACAGAACAATACTCCACTCTCTCGCCATATACAACAATTAATTCAAGATGGACTAAAGACTTAAATGTAAGGACATAAAACCATAAAAATTCTAAAATAAAACAAAGAAAAGCTCTTCTAGACTTTGTCTTCTAGACATCTAGGCAAAGAATTTATGACTAAGACTCCAAAGGCAAATCAAGCAACAATAGAAATAAATAAATAGGTCTTAATTAAATTAAATGCCTCTGTGTAGCAAAGTAATCAAGAAAGTGAATAAACCATCTATCTTTTAAATGGGAGAAAATATTTGGAAACTATACATCTGACAGGGTATTACTATCCAGAGATATTCAAAGAATACAAATAAATCACCAAGAAAAATCAAACAACCCCATGAAAAAGTGGGAAAAATACATGAACAGTAGTTGTTTTTTTTTTTTTTTTTTTTTTTTGAGACAGAGCCTCAAGCTGTCACCCTGGATAGAGTGCCGTGGCATCACAGCTCACAGCAACCTCCAATTCCTGGGCTTAAGTGAGTCTCTTGCCTCCGCCTCCCAAGTAGCTGGGACTACAGGCGCCCGCCACAACGCCCGGCCATTTTTTTTTTTGGTTGCAGCCGTCCTTGTTGTTTGGCGAGCCCAGGCTGGATTTGAACCCGCCAACTCAGGTGTACATGGCTGGCGCCTTAGCCCGTTGAGCCACAGGCACCGAGCCTGAACAGTAGTTTTTTGAAAGAAGATAAACAAATGGCTAATAAACATATGAAAAAATGCTCACATCAGGGATATGCAAATAAAACAACAGTGAGGTACCACCTTCCTTTATCAGACGGACCATACGTAAAAAGTCAAAAAACAATAGATTCTGGCATGGATGCAGAGAGAAAGAAATACTTATACACTGTTGGTGGGACTAAAAATTAGTACAACCACTATAGAAATCAGTACAGAGATTCCTCAAAGAAATAAAAGTAGACCTACCACTGGACCCAACAATCTCACTGCTGGGGATATAACCCAAGGAAATAAAGTCATTGTAGCAAAAAGCACCTGCATGCAAATGTTTATTGCAGCACAATTTACAATGGCAAATATGTGGAATGAACCTAAATACTCATTAATTCATGAGTGGATAATGAAGATGTGGTATAAATATACATACTGTGGGATGGAACTGGATACCATGATTCTAAGAGAAATATATCAGGAATGGAAAACCGAACACTGTATGTTCTCACTAATAAGTGGGAGCTAATAGCTGGGTACGCACAGGCACAAAGTGATAGAAAGAACGTGAGAAAACAAGAAGTTAAGAATGTGGGAAGGGGCATGTGGGATGAAAACTTAACTACTGGGTACAGTAAACACTATAAACATTATTCTGGTGACAGGAACACCAAAAGCTCTCACTTAAGGCTTATACAAGGCTTACAAGGTATCCATGTGAGAAAAACACTTGTACTCCCTTAATATTTTGGAATTTAAAAAATAAAATAAATCTTTAAAAAGAAAACACATTTTTCTTATACCGTGCACTCGTTTTAGAAGACATAACAAAAGTAGCTTCTCAAGTCCAGGGCCAGCATGCACAGACTAAAGCCGCAGGCCCTGCAGAGGAAGCTAGATGGAGCCATGCCTCTCTACGTAAGAGCTCTCTAGGCAGAATTGGGGCTACTTAGTGTCTATTATTCTAACTCTACTCTAGTATTTGGAACTAAAATGGGGGTTAACCAAAAATAACTAACAAAGAATAGAAACATAAGGAAGAAAGAACCAAGTAAGTTCATCCTATTTTTTTCCCAATCTGGCATTTCTCCCAGAGACATTCTTGACAAGCTGAAAATAAGGCTGGATGAGTCGTCTGTTTAGCCTTATCCTTTATTTAAAAAAAAATAAGCATTTCTAACTCTAAGATCTATTAACCAAGTATTTTTGAACTCCAGCATTCTCCATTTACCTTCCCTGCAAACACACATAATTACACACACACACACACAAAAAAAAAATTTCTTAAAATCCAGGTTTATTTTTAGGCAGAGAGATTGAGTATTCCAGATCAGGACCCTCTGCTACTGAGCAGACTTTCTGAAAAGTCTTCATTGCCAGATAAAAAAGGCCTGTATAATTTATTAAAGGAACTTTCACAAATCTCTGATTACTTTTTAACCAGAAAGACAAAAAACACATCCACGAATCCCGATCAGATCCAATACAGCACTTGGCACATGGGACTATGCCGGGGTTAGGAAATCTCAGCTCTTCCCAGCTCTCTGGGCTGTTCATCTGCAGTGCGCCACGGACAAGGGTTTGAATTCACTGGCATTCAAACTTTCCTCTTTCCTGCTAATGTACAATTCTGTTTCCCAAAATAATGGGAGAAGATGGGCCAAAGAAAACTCAAAACAATACATTCGTTTAATAGCTCTAATGGCTCTGCTGAGGCCTGCCAATGAAAATGTTGGCTAAATTATTCCAGAGAGCCTTGTCCTGGAGCTCAGCAAAACCCGCCAAATCTCTGCCCACACCTCCTCCTTCCTGCCACTCAAGTTTTTTTTCTTTTTTTTTTTTTTCCTTTTCTTCGCCTTCATTTTGGTTTTTTGCAAGAGGAATGTGTAAAATAACCAAGGATGTTCTTTTTTAAATATATATTTTGTTTGGGGTACAGACTCATGTTTCCTTTTTATGGGTATGGAGAGCATATTTTTAAAAACCAAAAGTAGGAACATGGTTTTACAGTATAAGGGAACTTTATAAAACAATAGGATAGGATATTTGAAATCGCAATTTTCCAGAAAAATCTAAGTAAGGCTTACCTTCACTATTAACCGCATAAACATACCTTACATTGTATGTTGTGCTTTCTTTCTAAAAGGATTTTTTTTGGAGAATTTACTATTTCCTAGTTCTGTCCAAGACATTTGAGATGACACCAAGATAATTCAACCAAAAAGAAAAGGTTTTATATACCCTAAATTATAATTAACAAATGGTCACCACCTTTTCTCAAGGAAAAGGGACATTGTGACTCTTCGGGGGCAAACCTAAAGAAGTTGGCAGGAGAAAAGAATGAAAAATAAGGACAAAAAAGAAGTTGAGATCAGAATACAAACTAAGAAAGAAGCAAAAGAGTAGATAGAAAAAAAAGTAAATGTTTATGATAGGACAAAGCCACCAACAACTGAATCAAGAGCCAATGTTGTACCAAGACCATTTTTGTCCGCCCTATCTTTAAAAGAGCCACTAAAGTTGAACAGTTGGGATTCGATCCCACATATCCCTTCTTGCCTTCAAATTATCAAGAGAAAGCTATCAAATTCTTTCAAATTTCTTTGAAAAAGTGTATTTCTATTGCTATGATTTAGAACATTGTATTCAGATTTTTTCATCCAATACAATTCCTGTTAAAATCACAAGAGTCTCCTGAGTTTATTACAATTCATGTGGCATACAAAATAAGGTCCACTTTCTACTGGTTCAGTACCATTTTGATTACAAACACTCAGATATCAAGGAATTTGTCCCACTGATTAAGGGATTCACAAAGCAGAAAGGAGCATGTGGAAAATGTTGCTATATATATTGTTGCAGATGAGAGACCTCAAGCAAACACCCAGGGCAGCTCTGGCCAAAAGCAACATGGTGAGTCTTTCAACCTATCTGTTTACATCCAGGTTGCCCCTTCTCTAATTTGTACTGTATCCTGTAGCAAATTTAATGTTTTAAGGAATAAGTGCTGGTCATGCCAGCTCTGCTCAAAATCCAACCACATCTCTTCATTACCTAATAAGTACTTTCAAAATCCTTATTTTTTTGAAAGAAGATAGCCAAATAGCCAACCAACATATAAAAAAATGCTCACCATCACTAATCATCATAGAAAATGCAAATTAAAACAAGAAAGAGATACTATCTTACCCCTGTCAGAGTGGTCACTATTAAAAAGTAAAAACTAACCAATAGACATTGATGTGAAAATTGTTTTTAAAAAAGGCAACTCATACACTGTATGGGGGAATGTAGATTAGTACAACCTCTGCGGAAAACGGTATGGAGATTCCTCAAAGAACCAAAAGGAGATCTACCATTTGATCTAGCAATTCCACTACTGAGTACTTGAAGGAAAAGAAATCATTATATCAAAAAGACACCTGTACTAGAATGTTTATCGCAGCACAATTCACAACTGAAAAAATATGGAATCAACCTAAGTGCCCATAAACTGATGGGCACCATAAAGAAAATGTGGTGTATATATACTACAGAGTACTGTTTAGCCATAGAAAAAAATGAAATAATGTCTTTTGTGGCACTTAGATGGTATTGGAAGCTATTATCCTAAGTGACATATCTCAAAAATATATCAAGAAAGGAAAAATATATACTACATGCACTCACTTATCAGTGGGAGCTAAATGATGGGTATCTATGATTATAAAGTGGTAATAGACATTAGGAACTCAGAAGAGTGGTGGGAAGGATGGGCATAAGAGATAAAAATATTTACCTACCAAGTACAATGTATACTAGTGTATACCCTAGTGAAGGGTATATTAAAAGCCCTGACTTCACCATTAGCAATTCATCCATATAATAGAAAAACACTTGTATCCCCTAAATCTGTTGATATAAAAAATCTTTAGTTGATATTACAGATCTCTGGGGCCCTTGCTCTTCAACCTTTTGTTTCCCTTATCCTTCTGTGAGTATCCTGATCCAGTTGAATGACATCATTCTCTATTCCATAATTCCACCTAGAAATTTTCTCCAAATTTTCAAGTATGCTATCCCCAGTACCTGTAATCCCACACCTCCCCCTACCAAGTCTTCCTAATTCATCAATATCCAGATGAATTCTTACCTCTTTCAAAAAGATAACCTAATTCCTACTTTCACACTCTGGTCATCCTATATCTACAATGACATCCCATCCCTCATGTTAACATGTAACCATATTTTACCTTGTTTCATATTTATATTTGTATTTATTCCCCCTACTACTTTGTGAGTTATTGTATATGTGCCTTATTGCTTTTTATCTCTCCCAAAGAACCTAGATTCTTAAAGACTACACTCAATAATTATTTATTCTATAAATAAATAAAACTAGGTCTCTATGTGCCAGAACAGTGTCATGTATTAGACTAGGAGTCTCCAAAGTCTTCCAAGGATCATAATTGCCTCTAAGATTTATTAAAAATATATTTCAGTAGCATTCAGATATAGAACTTTTTTTTAAGAACTGATGATTCTGCTGATGGTTCTGGTATACCACAAAACTTATGAAGCAGCAATCTACAAAAATTTTAATGATAGAAAAAAATTCAAATCACGGATTCCAAATATTTAGGTTCAAATTAGAATTTGAAATCAGCCTACTAATTCTACCAACTTTTCCAGCTGTAAGCCATGCTAACAAAAGCAAATTCATTTGCCTACTGTTCCCCTCTCTAACTGTTCAATTGACAGTGATTAACAGATATGAATAGCCAACCTTTCTAGAAAGCATTAATTACTTCAGAGATATTTACTAGCTGTTTAAATTTAGAGCTTTTCCAAGTCTACCACTGAAATCTTGTCCTGGCTGTTTTAAATAGTAGCTTGGCAATCTTTGTTAAAGCCACTTAAACTCTCAAGCTTCAGTCTGTTCAATTAAAATATGGAAACAGAGAAATAGACAAAATCAATACTTCTTAAGATTCTATAATTGTCTCTGTAAAATTAGAAAGCTGCAGTAGAAGCTCTTTGTTAATTTACATAGCTGTCACTTTACTGTGTGTTTATTGACAGTGTCCATTTCATATTCTCGACTGCAGCATGCCAAGTAGGAAGCCATTTTATGCGGATGCCCTAGAGAGAGGGAGGAGCACTGAGGAACAACTATTTCATGTTATTTACTCTGATTCCCTGGTTTCAGAATTGATGACAAACTTCATTTGGCATTTCAAGATCTGTGGGTTCTGGGTCTCCAGGATTCATTCCTGGTAATGTCAGGTTAACTCAGGGCATTTGGCAGCACTGTATGAGGTGCCGTGAGTAACATCAGTTTTGCAACCTCATTTGTCACATAATTAAATTATTATATAATGAAAACTATGTACAACACAATAAAATGTTCATTCTCCTACTGTGGTACAGTATACTTAAGCATAAAAGAGCCACAAGGGAAGATTGGAAATGACATGAAAAGTTCAGCCTTTAAATTATTTTAATTCATTTAGAAAAAAGAAAACAATAAAGAGAAAAACAAATCCAGGAAGAATTAATTTCCAAACCAAAGGGAACAAGGAAAATTAAGTGGAAAACAGGAAATTAAGGGAGGAGAAAACAAATATTAGGTCAGGGAAACAGAAAGAGAGTGGATCTTAAAGAGAGGGTTATTGTCACAATTTCTCATGATAAATTATAGAAGGTTGTCCCTTGAAAGTCATTATTTGCCAGTATTCTACAATGACTGGCCAAACCTGAGAACTCATCGCATCACCATGTCATCGTGGTACCCTGAATGTTTGAGGGCAGTATATGGCAATGCCTCGCCTCAAAAAAAACTGGAATGTGACCCATTATTAAGTTATAAAATAAATGTAGTGGCTTGCTAGTGAAAATTTATTTTAAAAAAGAAGAAAAGGAAAAATATGAACATGGATTATGCACTGTTAACAGTTAAGTCTTATATCTGTAAATGTCCGATTTACCTACATTCATAAATAGACACACATATGTATTCTGGGTTTTCATGCAAACGTTTTCCTAATTGGAGGTCTGAGTAAAAGAGAACTGAAAGCTTCTGCCTGGAGTAGTCAAATTGTCATCTTCTTAAATCAGCTCTCTCTGAGCAGATCATGGCTTGTTTGCCTCCTGGCTTCTCACATGGGATCATTCCCTCAAAGTTAATATTCAGTCCCTGGCTTGGCTTAATACATCCAGATATATAGATATGACTTTAAAACACACTGCTCTACCTCTTGTTTGGGTAGATTTGCCTGTTCCAGGCATTTGATATTTTATACAGTACATGTATGTATGTATATAGAGAGATGATATTCCTTAGAAAATTTCATTATACCTACCAATGCTAAGTGAAAATATATATTAAAAAAACTTCTATTTCTAGAGTTTTTCTCTCTCCAAACTACAGATATCTATCTTCAGCTGCATACTGAATAGGGCCTCATTGTCACTCCCTAAATCAATGTATCTAAAAGTAAATCATCTGGGTAAGAGTCATGATACCATCAAGTTGGAAAAGTATCTAGTTTCTGAAAGCCTCTGTTTCTTTAGCTATCTTGTTTCCAAACCTCCATGTCTCTCATTCTCTCCCAAGCAGGTGTTGCTTGATCCCCAGACTCAGCCCCCTCCATAGCTCCCATCTGTGTGTGGATCAATGCAGGAGACTTTCCCAGAAAATCATGTCTCAGAGACTGGCATTAACTTACTCTCATAAAGGACTCTGGCTTCTGTTCCCCTGCTAGCCAAGTGCCCAAGTGACTTACCTATCTATGCTTCAATATCCTCATCTGTAAAAACAGAGATAATGTGTTTTCTTTTGTGTGTGTGTGTGTAAATGAGAATTTATTGACAAAGACACAAGGTCAAGCTTCCCCCAGCCCCCACCCTCCCCAAGAACAGATCCCAACAAGAACAGAAGAGTGAGAAGCATTCTTAGGGCAACATTTACCCCTCCCCATTTCTATCCAGAGTCCCAAGCTTCACAACACAGACACATGGAACCAGCTTGGGTGAAGACAGACACTCAGGGAATCTCTGACCAGCAAGAGTACTGGGTGTTTGCTTCCCTTGCCCTTTGTATGATGTCAGCTGTTGTTACAAAGATATATTCAGATGGAGGAGGGGGGATACTCCTCCATGCCCCCCAATGTGGCCAAGCTTGGAATGGGCCAAAAGAGAAGCTGTGGTGGAGGTAATGAGTCCTTCAGGAGAGAGGTCCTTTCCTGTGGAGTTCCTCCCTTCCTGTGCTCAGGGATGCAATGGGAGGTAGACTTACCTATCTACGCTTCAGTATCCTCATTTGTGAAAACAGAGATAATGTGTTTTCTTAACTCATGGAGTTATTGTGGACATCAAAGCACAGTACTTAGACCAGTGTCTACTACAAAGAACTACTGCTCAGTTCCTATTTCTTCTCCTCCTCGTCTTCCTCCTTATTCTTTTTCATCTTCCTTTCTCTTCTCTTCCTCCCCCTCAGCCTTTTCATCCTTTCCCATCTTGGTCTTGCTGTTGGTGATGGCTGTTGTTGTTTTGAATATTATCTCCCAAATCTTACTTTTACTATTTCACCTTATTAAGTCCTCCACAGACCATCGGTTTTGAAATTTT
This sequence comes from Perodicticus potto, assembly GCA_963574655.1. Lineage (NCBI taxonomy): Eukaryota > Metazoa > Chordata > Mammalia > Primates > Lorisidae > Perodicticus > Perodicticus potto. The sequence goes on from CAUYRH010002955.1 coordinate 11,626, forward strand.
GTTCAAAGAGCTCTCGGGTCCTGCAGGACAACTCAGGGACCGCTGAAGAGCGAAGAGTATGCGGAGAGGTGTGCCTTTGGCTCACTTGTCCCTTCTCTACCAGAGAAGCTGTGTCTTTTGCCTTTGGGGGTTGTTTATTAAATTTCTTCACGAAGCAAAATAGCTTCATGGCTAAAATGAGGTTTGAACAACTATCTCTCAAACCACTAGGGCACCATCAGGATTCACCATCCTCCCTACTATGCCACTGACCACATTAGCTAACCATTCATCTGAACATTTGATTTTCTGGTTTGCTTTTCATGAAGTGCCCTACAGAATTTCAAAATTGCATCAGCCCTAGCATTAGTCTGTGTTTCTAGCTTCCTGAGACTGCTAAAACATATGTACACACATACACATGTGCAAACACATGCACACACACGCAGTAGAGAGTCTGGTGTTGTTACTAATTCATACTCTCTAACCTCACTTGAAGCTCATTGCTGCCGAGAGATCTAACATATCTCTAGCGAGCTCCTTTCTCCATTTTCTTCACTATTGAAAATCCTCATTCTCTTTCCAGACCATCTACCAAGGCAAATCCCACTCAACCTCAGCAGATTTGCTTCCCAACTTAATGAGAAAACAGAAGCTACCTGACAACACTTCCTTCAACTTGCTGCTTTGCAGCTACACATCATCCTCCCTCCTTCCTCCCGTTGCTTCCCCCTCCTCCACCTGCGCAGTGGGTCCCGCCACTTTCCACCTCTTCACAATTTCCGCTGTCAGCCACCCCTTCTTACTCTTGGTATCTCGAAGTTATCATATTCTCCTGGCTCTCTCCCTACATAAATACATTAAGGTTTCCCCCATTTTTAAAGAAATACTGTTCTTAGCCTTACCTTCTAGCTTTCTTATTCCCTTCTCAAACAAGGTTCTTGAAAGAGTTCATCTCCACATTTTTAATTTCCATTTACTCCTCACCCACTGTCATCTGTATCTCACTCCCTCTCATCACTAAAAGCCCCCACTTCAGTTTGCCAATGATCTCTTCATATTGTCAAATCCAGGCAAGATTATTTTGTCCTTATTTTACTAGACCTCTCTACTGTACTTGATGATTTTACTTCATATCCTTTTTCTGTCAGTTTTGCTGAGATAGAATTCGTGTAACATATTAATACAATTCATCCATTTAAAGTTTTCCTAGTGCATTCACAGATGTGTGCGACCAACCTCACAGTCAATTTTAGAATATTTTCATCACCAAAAAGAGCAACCTGTATGCTTTCACTATTATCTCCCTATCCACCCATCCTCCCCAGCTTTAAAAAATCACTAATGCTCTTCCTGCCACTATAGATTTGCCTGCTGTGGGCATGATATAACATGATATAACATGTGCTCATTTGTGACTTGCCTCTTTCATTTTGCACTGTGTTTTAAAGTCTTATCCAGGTTGTAGCATGTATCAATACTGCATTCCTCTTCATGACCAAATGGTAGTCCAGTGTCTAGCTACTCCATATTTGGTTTATTGTCCCTGTGCTCCCTTAAGAAATTCTCTTCCCTTAAACTTCTCAGACAACACATCCTCCTGGCTTTCTTCCACTTGTTTTTCCCCAGTGTCTTTAAAGCATCTCTCTTCCATCTCCTCCTCATTTAACTGGCGTGGTGTTCACATTCTACAGACTTTCCTGATTCATTCAAAAATGCAAGGAAAGCTCTCGCCAGTTTGTCGATGACTCTCAAAACAATATTTCTGATCTGCGTGCTATTCTCTTGGCTTCAGACTATGTATTTCATTTTCTCCTGGACATCTGCTTAGCTAGGTGTACTCCTGGGCATTTCAAATTCAGTTAGTCCAAAGTTGAATTTGTTTCTCATGCCCACTTCCCACTCCCAAACAAGCTACGTCTCATTGAACTTTTATGATGGTCAGTGGTGTTCATCACGTATCTATTCTGGAAATCTACATGTCTGTCTCTCCTCATTTTCTATCAGTCTCCAAAGCCTGTGTAGATAGTTCTTGATGTCCTCATACACTCATCTTCTTTTCTTCACTTCTGCTGCCACTTCCTTTTCTTGATTTAAGCATTTGTCATTTCTTCTGGGAAATCCTAAAATAGCATCTACAGTATCCACCTCCAGTCCATTCTCCATATTTCTACAAAACATTGATCATGTCATGTCATCTATTTAAATAATCACCAATGGTGCTTCATAGCTCAACATGGTTCTTTACTGTCTGGTTCTTGCCTAATTCTCTGGCATCATCAAAAGCCTTTATCCCAATACAGCCTTTGTTCCAACTTTACGAACTTTGATTGTCATTTCATATATGTGTGCTATTATACAAACTTCTTATTTAGCATACAATGTAATATAATATATGTTAATATATTTAATTTCACTTTTATCTAACTTTTTCTCATCACTCAAAGTTCACTACCTCACATTGCATAATTATTGTTTTTCTCCATATCATAGGGTCCTCCCCAATGCCGGGCGCATAGTAGATGTTTAGTTCACAGTTGCTTAATCAAAGACAATATGAATGAGAACAAATGCATGAATGAAAGCTCTCATCATAAGACCTAGATTTTTCCATATGTCACAGTCCTAACCATTGAACTTGTATCTGTGTCATTGACCCTAGGCTCCTTTCAGTATCTTATCTGTCTAATGTTAATCCTACATAGAATTAGATTTCAACCTAATTCGGACACAGACTCCCTGAAGGATTTGAAATTCCAAACCTCATCCTCTTAATATCTGAGTCTCTGACAGACCTGTCTGTGACCAGTTGCACACCTGCCACCCCACATGTTTGGACTTCCAAGCATTTCATACATATATACCAAAAGTTTCCATCATAACTGTGCACACCCCATTATTTAATATTTTCATCTATCATTAAATGATGAATAAGGCTTCATTTTATAACTAAGTATTACCTGGCTGAAATCATGAAAATAATGTTATAAATTTTCAGGCATCTGGTGAGGGAAACACCTTCTGATAGACTGAGTTTCTCCTGAAAACTTTGAAATCACACCACCGGTATGTCCATCTATACCTATCTACTCAGAAGGAGGTTGGCTCTGATACTGGGTGCAATCTCCCGTTAATATCAGAGGGAGTTGCTGGAGTAAATGTCTCTCTCTGGGAAAACACTAAAACACCACTGATAGGGGTCAGGTTAGTCTGTTTACACTAATTCTTGATTGCTTTTCCATTGCTGGTGAAGGCCTTAAGTTTTATGAGTAGCATAAATTGCAACTTCAGCCTAGAATTCCACATTCAGCTCTTAACATAAAAGGCTTGTCAAATGCAATACATCTTGTGAAGAGTAGAACCAGAAAGAAAGATTGAATTTTATCTGTAGGCAAGCTCTTTAAAAATAGGAGACTGCAAATCCTTATTCAGCACTGAGAGGCAGTTTCAATTCCAGATGATAAACCAAATGAAAAGGTGAATACAAAATTCTCTTTTTAAGGGAAACTTTAAAAACCAGCCTTCGATGGCCCATGATACCTAATTCTTCTTGGTTTATATTTGTCAACCAGAGAGAAATTTGTATTTTTATACATTCAAGAGACAGCAATAGTTCAAAACATATCCAAATAATAGCATTATAAAACACAATACAAAAGGCTTTAGTTCCCTATTTTAATATATTTTTACCTTATTCTTTATTTATCAATTAGATTAAAAAACCCTCTAGGATAGAAATCATGGGAGAGAAAGAAAGGGTGACCAGGAATGAAAGAGGGCTTTTTGAGGGCTGGCAATGTTCTATACCTCAACTCTCTGTTTAAGAGTGCTCGGGCTTTCTGAGGCACTGGCAATGTTCTATATCTCAACCTGGGTGGTGGATGCTAGCTTTGTAATTATACTTAAATAATGCAAGCATGTTATATATATTCTTCTCTAGCTATTACTGTTTTATAATAAAAACTATATTTTTGAAATAAATTTGACTTGCTATATTGTTCACTTTGGGAAGACACTGGGATGAGAAAATGGGCAGGGGAATTCTAAAGAAACAATTACAGATTGCATCACTAACTTATTAGCTTAGTATTCTTGTTCAGCTAATAGTAGATTGTGTAAGAGAGTGTTTTATAGAGGACTTTAGATGCATTCACTTCTTCCTTGCTTCACTTCAACATTTATCAAAAGCCTGTCTCATGTCAAGCACAGTATCAGGCACTGGGGATACACAGATGAATGAGTCATTAGCTCTATTCTGGAAGAGTCTGTATGCTAGTGCTAGTTCCAATTTTCCCATCAATGCTCCTTCCCTGCCCTCCCCACTCTTCCAGGCTGGAGGCTCTTCCTATTGTCTCTCACTCTCCAGTTTCTAAGTCAGATATCTGGATGGGCATTTCTTCAGCAGCCTCAGGACCCACTACTTGGTGGAGTGTGGAATTGGTGGTGCTGTCAGACTCAGTGTCCATGGCAGGTCAAAGTAAGCCCTGGCCTTCTTACCACCCAATAGGAGCATGTCTACTCATCAGTTTCTCTTCCCAGCACTGGCTGAGAGCTCCCCCTGACAGCTGAATTGCCCATGGAATACAGCCTTACTTTAATACCCAAACCCTTAAATCACAGACTTGAAGCGAAGTTATGCCTTCTGTTATTCGGGAATTAGTGTGGGTTCACTCACTCATGGTTTTGAAGTCTGAGTTTTCAAGGAACTCTGAGCCAGTTAGTACTACCTCACTGTCCACACCATTGCCTAAGTAAGTATTAAAAGAGATAGAGCACCTGCCCAGAAGCACAGTGATATTGTGGGCCTAATTGAGGTCATAAAGTAAAGGAAAGCGCATAGGAGATACTCAGTGAACTACTGATGAATGTATTTATATTCAAAGAACTGATCCTCAGAACTGATCCAAATTTCCCCAGAATTCTGTGTACTGGATTCTATTTCTTTGAGTGCCAGGACAGCTATCTCTCTAGTCCTCTGTAGAAAACACAGCTGTTCAGGGAGGGAGGTCTTCAACAGGGACAGTCTCAGGTGAAATAAGGACTGACTGTTTTTCTGGCCCAACTTAATGAAGTTTGGCTCTAATTCTTCCTGGAATTGCTGGAGTTTACACTACTCATTTCAATGGCCTCCTGACTGCCAGAATCTCTGTGCTGCCCAGTGATCCACGTGTCCAGTAGTGAATCATCAGAGACACACAGGGACCTGTTCACTTCTCTGAATTAAAGACACACTGACTCAAGCAGCCAAAAGGACTTTGTTCAGAACACGACGTGAAAAAGAAAAAGTGTGAGGCCAGAGAGTGGGAACAAAAATGGAAGTTCTTAGGATAGATAAAGTATGGTTATAATAATAACAAAAAGAACAAAATATTTTGAGCTATTAATTTGGTCAATGACTTTCCATACCATTTGCTATAGTCTGAATGTTTGTGTCTTTCCAAAAATTCCTGTATTGAAATATAATCCCTGGTGTGATAGCATTAAAAGGTCAAGCCTTTGGGAAGTGATTACATCAGGAGGGTTTCCCCCTTATGAATGAGATTAATGCCTTTATAAAGGAAGCTCAAGGGATTGCCTTTGCCCTCCTCTGTGCGAGGACACAAAAGCTACCATCTGTGAGAATTGGTCACCTCTAGGCATGGAATGTGTTTCCACCTTGATCAGGGACTTCTCACTCTCCAGAACTATAAGTAGGGAATTTGTGTTATTTATAAATTACTCAGTCTAAAGTATTTTGTTATAGTACCACAAATAGGACTACATTGTCATTTTATCCCATCTTTATTTCTCCTGGACTTTGGTGGGCATAACTGGAGTTAATGAAAGCAGTGCCATTTTGGAAGTCCCACTACCTTATACTGTGCACATCATCTTGTTTTACCAACTCTTGTACCTCTGTGCTCAAAATCAATACCTCATCCTCAGAAAGAGCTTTGCAATCTTATGGCTTGCCATTATCAAGCTAGTAATGCCATCTGCATAAGACAACTTGACAACAAACAAAAGGAAAACCAGTTGCTAAATGACTTGTAGGGACATTCATTGGCCTATACTGATCATTCTAAGGCTCATTAGTTGTTTTAGAGTTTACCCTTGACTTTCTTAGATCACATTTTTAATATTTATACCTTCAAAAAGTTGTTTACTCCAAATTTATTGAGTAACTACCACATCCTCTATACCAGGCAATACGATCAAACTATAAGATACTCAGGTTGTCTCATTTACCGCAAGAAGATAAAATTCATTTGTCAGAATGGTACCTAAATGATAAAATAAACATTAAAATACCTCAGTGGTTAACACAAAATTTGGGCTTAATAGTCATTTCCTCCATTTATAGCATTACAAAGGTAAATTGGCACACTTCTCTTTTCTCGGGGAACTCACCATGTAAATTCTGCCTGAAATCACACCAGCACCCTGGACATACTATGAAATGGAGATGAGCTGTAGGTGGGTGATCTTTCATGGGCTCTGCAAGCATCTATCCCCAATTCAGATATAAGCTTATCTCTAAGAATTCCGGGTTGGAGAGCCCCATGAAAGCTTTCCCCAGTGTGTGTTCTACACTCTAACTCTACCATCCTCTTTAGATATGAAATTAAAAGAAAATGGTGAAATAGAATAGAGAACCAAGAGATGAACCCAGCTACTTACCGCTATTTGATCTTTGACAAGCCAATTAAAAACATTCAGTGGGGAAAAGATTCCCTATTTAACAAATGGTGCTGGGTGAACTGGCTGGCGACCTGCAGAAGACTGAAA
>CAUYRH010002956.1:0-14606 GCA_963574655.1 Perodicticus potto
CTGAGTAGCTGGGACTACAGGCGCCCGCCACAACACCCGGCTATTTTTCTGTTTTGCAGTTTGGCGGAGGCCGGGTTTGAACCCGCCGCCTTTGGTATATGGGGCCGGCGCCCTACTCAATGAGCCACAGGCACCGAGCCCATTTTAACCATTTTTTAGTGCAGAATTCAGTGGCAGTTAGCACATTCACAATGTTGCGCAAGCTTCATCATCATCCAGAACTTTTTCATCCTCCCAAACTGAAACTCTGTCCTCATGAAACACTAACTCCCCATTCCCCTTCCCAGCCTCTGGCACCCACCATTCTATTTTCTGTCTCTGTGAATCTGATGACTCTAGGGACCTTCAATGAGTAGAATCACACAGGATTCGTCCTTTTATATTACTTCAGTAGCATTTTTTTTTTTTTGAGACAGTCTCATTATGTCACCCTCAGTAGAGTGCCATGGCATCACAGCTCACAGCAACCTCCAACTCTTGGGCTTACGTTATTCTCTTGTCTTAGCCTCCCAAGTAGCTGGGACTACAGATGCCCGCCGCAATGCCCAGCTATTTTTTGTTGTTGTTGTCATTGTTGTTTAGTAGGCCTGGGCTGGGTTTGAACCCACCAGTATATGGCCAGTGCCCTAACCACTGAGCTATGGGTGCCAAGCTACTTCACTAGCATAATGTAAGGGTTAGCTTTTATCGGGTGCTGTCTAAGCACTGGGCATCATCTTCAGCTCTTCCCATGTATTAATTAGCTCATTTAAACCTCATGACAACACTGATAAGGAAACAGGCACAGAAAGGCAAGCAGAAAGGATTCAGACTCAGGCACCAGCAGGCTTGAGGGGTTCAGCCCTACACCTTATTATCTACCAACCAAAGGGGGAATAAAGCCCCCAGTCCTCATATTCGACCAACACCTCCCTCCCTCTTGGGGCTGTAGGACTTTCTGACGTGAGAAAATGTTCTCTTTCTGTACTGTTGCCTACTTGACAGAATCAGTGCCGCAGGCATCTGCCTGGACCTCCCCTCCTCTCCTTCCCACTGATGTCACTCACCTCCTGGGTCAGGAAGGGGATAATCTGAGCACAGATACCACTGAGGCGCTTCACAATCTCAGCCTGGCAGGAAGCAAGAAGAGGCTTGGAGGAGGATGGAGACCTGAGACCCAGGCCCTCAAGTCCCAGGCAGACACAGCATTTGCAAAGTCAAACTGAGGGCTAGGGGAGCTGTCACCCCCCGGGTGCACAGGGAGGCAGGGGCTGCGGGAAGGACTTAAGAGCCTGGCCAGGTTGTTTTTGCCCAGCTGCAGGAGAACCCTGAGTGGCCTAGAGCCCAGAAGACCAGGGCTGAGATCCTATGAGTTACACCACTCACCAAACACACACTGGCCAGACACAGACACTTAAGACTTTAAGGTCAGCATAAAGGAGCATACACAGAGGGACCTCTGCCTTCCAGCCATGACTAGGTGGGGCTGATCTAGCACCTGGGGACACTGTGAGATAGACATCTTAGCACCCCACATTCAAGGGGAGGGTTTCTGCCAGGACATGGGCCAGGCCAGGGTTCCCCAAAGAGGCTAAGTAGGGTGAGGGAAGGGGGTATGTATACAATAGCTGTGCACCCTGCCTCCCTGCCTGAGTTACAGGTGTGCTGTGTGTGCCCTACCCGCTACCAGAAGGCTTTACCCTGTATCCTACACCCCATTAGGGGGTCTATTGCATGCACCCATGGGTACATGCCATACTCCAGAAGACAAGCACCCTCCTTACCACATCAGAATCAGCAAAACAAACATACCCATGAAAGATTGCCACATGGGCACCCCCAGGCACCCCACATTCCCAGCCCACTCCTCTTCCCACCCACCTGGAAGCCCCAACACAAAGCTCCTTCCATTAATTCTAATATTCTGTTGGATAAAATCTAACAGTTCATTGAACTCAGAATCTCAGGAACATTCTCATCCCCTTAGAAACCACTTGTCAGGGCTGGGCCCTGCCGGTGGCTCATGCCTCTAATCCTAGCACTCTGGGAGGCCGAGGTGGAAAGGTTGCTTGAGGCCAGGAGTTTGAGACTAACCAGATCAACACAGGGAGACTCTGCCACCACAAAAAAATAGAAAAATGAGTTGGGTGTGGTGGTGAGTGCCTGAGGCTCAGCTACTTGGTAGGCTGAGCAGGAGGATCACTTGAGCCCAGGAGTTTGAGGATCAGTGTGCCATGGTGATGCCACTGAACTCTACCTGGGGCAACAGAATGAGACTCTGTTTCAAAAGAAAGAAAGAAACCATCTGTCAATCTTAGGATTTCAGGTTTTATCTTGGACCACTGGAGTCAACAGACCTTTGGGTCTAATTGAGATCACTGAGATCACACTGAGAAGCTTGGGACAGGCTCAGAATCTTGTGCTGCATTTCAGTACATAGAAGTCAATCTCAGAAACTTAAGGTCTATCTCAGAACCTTAAGGTCTATCTCAGAATTTTCATACTCACTCAGATTCTGCTTAGGAAGTCTCAGAACATTGTGCCTCATACCATACCATTGGGGTCAATCTCAGAGCCCTGAGGACAGCCACAGAATTTCAATATCTATCTTGGAATGACAGGGTCAGTCTGAACCATGCAATCAAATTCAGATTGAGAACAATCTCAGAATCTTCTGGTAAATTCCACTGGGATCAATCTTAGAACTTTCAAAAAGCAACTGATTCTCAGGGTCCACCTCAAAACTTCAGACTCTCCAGGCTGAAAGGGACCTCTAAGACTGTCCATCCAGCCCTGTCCTGTGATAGAAGTCACCGCCACAGCCTCCCCCAAATGGCTGCCCAGGCTCTGCTAGCAGCATTCCTTGGGACAGGGGTGCCTGATCCCTGCCCAATGCTAGCCTCTCAACTGGACAATGTTTCTTGAAGTTGAGAATCATTTTCCTTTCATGAGGCTGAAATCTGCCTCTGTTCCCTGCCTCTGTTAGAGAGATTATAGGTCAAGACCCCTGTTCCCTGGGTCTGCTCTGCCCTGTACTAGGTCCCTCCCATGGCTTCCAGATCTGCCTCCTCCACCTGGACACCTTTATCCCCAGCAGTTACCTGCTTATGCATTTCAATGTTGAGCCCATAGGACATCTCATAATACTGCAAAGGAAAAGCAATGTCTGAGTACAGGGCAGGTGTGTGCCTAGGCTTGTGATGGGTGACACTTAAGTCTTCTAAGAGTACCTAGGCAGGGAAACCATCACAGGACGTAAGAGTCCTCCAGTCCCATGGGGGCCCCAGGGAGGCAACTGGAGGAGGAAGCAGAGCTCTGCTTGGAAGAGTCCCTCTGCTGTATCCAAGGGGTGGGGCGGGTATAAGATGCCCAGAGACCCTGGTCCCCCAGAGATGTCCATGAACGGAGGGGGCATCCTCGTCTTGGTGCTCTCAGCTTGCTGGGAAGGCCTTCCAAGACAGCCTATAACTCCCATCAGCCCAATTTGCACATTGGGAAGAGGAGGCTCAGAGCAGGGGTAGGGTCATGGTCATGGTAGGGTGAGTCAATACCAAAAAGACCCTGAACTGCCCCCCATCACAACCCCCCTCACCATGACATAATGTCGCTGCATTTCTGTCTTCTCACTGGCCAGCTTCTCACATTCCAGCTTGAGGCTGGGAGGGAGAGAGGGCATGGAGGGGGTCCCATATGTAGCCTCCATCTGGGCCAGCTTCAAAGTGAGGAGCTACCCCCCCTTCCTTACTAACCTCCCCCACTCCCCCACCCCCACCTCCCTGTCCTCTCCTGGGTTCAAAATGCCCAGCACCAAAGGTTCCCAGACCCCACTCCACCCACCTTCAGTTGCACCTGGGAGGTTCGCCCTGCCCCACCCCCCACCCGACCCCTGCCGGGAGCCCCCTCTCTTTTCCTCCGCCCAAGAGGCGCCCAGGCAAACTCCCAGCCCCGGGGCGGGGCGGCCCCCTTCACCTGTGGTACTGAGCCTGGAGAAACTGGAATTCTTCTTTGATGCGGTCGCAGATCTCCAAGATCGAGAACTTGAAAGGCTGGCCGGACTGGAGTGGGGTCTGGGAGGGGTGTGGGGGAGACGTCAGGGTCTGAGTTTCTGGATGCGGGGGGGCCTCCTCCCCCACAGCCCCCACTCACCGGGTGCCTTCCCTGTGGGTACATCCTGCTGATCCGATGAGCCCCCAGCTCCACAGGATCTTGGCAATATGTGGGGGGAAGCAAGCGGGGGCGGGGAGGGAGTCCAGAGAAAGGGGGGTGTCCAGAGAAAGAAGGAGGGTGAGACGCCGTGGGGCAGGAGACCCAGGAGTCCCCTGCGCCCCCACCCCGATCGCGCGCACTGGGGGTCGCAGGGACGCGGATGGGGGCGCGGAAGCTCCTTCCCTGAGGCGCACTGGGACGGGCGGGGGCCCTGCGAAGGCGGCCGCCGCAGCCGGAGCAGAAGGTCGGGCGGCCGCGGCCGGGTTGCGGCGGCGGTGGCGGCGGCGGCGGCGCGGGCGGCGGGCCCCCGCGCGGAGCCGCCTCCCTCCGGCGGGGCTCGGCCGGGAGCCGCGGGCTGAGCAGCCTTAAGGTGGCGCCGCCGCCCCCACCTCGCCCCCTCTCCTCCCCATCACTCCCTGACCTCTTTCCCGCCCAGCCTGCACACCCCACCCCCTCATGCGACACCTGCGCCCCCCTGGAACTTGTGTCTCCTGTGTATCCACCGCCGCCCTCCCTTGGCCAGTGGGGAAACTGAGGCTAGTGTGCAGTCTGTGCTCCTACCCCTCCCGGAGGGACCAAGGGATGAGGTGAGAAGAGGAAGTAAACAAATGAACACCAAGTGGCCCAACTGTGGAGAGTAACTTGATGGGGGGGCATTCTGGGGTCAGAAATGGCTTCTTTTCTGAGCAAGTGACATTGGGCTAGGATTTAAGGGTCAGGAGGAAGCAGCCTTGCCAAGCGCTGGCAGGGAAACCTGCCAGGAAGGGAATAGCATGTGCAAACACCCTGGGGAGGGACGGAGCAGAGTGGTGACAGCTGGCTCTACTTCCTAGCTCAGGCCAGGCCCTCCCCTGCTCAGGGCTTCAGTATTCTCTGTAAAAAATGTTAAGAGTGATAGCACCTGAACAGCCCTCAACCTGGCCCTGCACAGAGCAAACTCCCAGAGGTGCTCTGGGCTGTTTCCCCTCTCAGAGATGCTGTGGGCTTCCAGAAGATAGATAGGAGCCATGTCCCACATGGCATGGGAACCACGTGTCTGCCATCAGACTGAAGTTTCTCTAGCAGCTGTTCTCAACCTGTGGGTCATGACCCACAGGAATTGTATTAAAGGGCCACTGTATTAGGAAGGTTGAGAACCACTTCAAGGGCAGGGTAAATCCCTCACACTCACCTGGGAGATAGAAAAGTTCTTGTTCCCATCTTGCATAAGAGAGTGTCAGGGTTTGTTTGTGAAGTCAATCAACAAACATGTACTGTGGCCTCTGTGTTCATGTTTGGACTTGTGTTGGTAGGGAAGCAAGTAAAGAATACAAAAGCCCTTATCAAAGTTAAAGGCTTTGTTTTTTGGCCCAAGGCTATTTACTGAGCACTTACTACATAAGCAGGCAGCCTTCCAGAAGACACCAGAAACATAAAGGAGGATGGAGAGCACATCCTGCCCTCTCCGAGTTTGTGGGAGATGACCAACAGGCTAGGCAAGATCACGTCTTGGTAATTATGGAACTATTTGTGTGGACAGAGGGAGAGCTTAGGAAGCAGTAATAGAGATTAATAAGAGGCTACCTACTTACTTGGGGTGTCTGGGAGAGGGCTCTTTGAGGAGATTGACATCTGAGACCTGATGTGTATGATTGGGTAGCCACAGGAAGGGAGAGGGAGAAAGATCCTGACAGGAGAAAGATACGAATGCTACGATACACAGTGGCTCATGCCCATAATCCTAGCACTTGGGAAGGCTAAGGCAAAAGGATCATTTGAGTCCTAGGGCTTGAGGTTGCTGGGAGCTATGACACCATGGTGAAAAACAAAAAAAGAAAGAAAGATATTAATGCTGCAGTGTATATTAAAGTACTCATAGTGCCCAGTCATTTCCACCCTCACTCTGCCTTAGTCACACTAGGGACAATCCAACCTCAGGGCCTTTGCACTTACCTACTCTTCTCTTCTCACCATTCAGGTCTCAGCTCAAATGCCTGCTGTGCAGAATGGTCCCCTCCTGACCACCATTTAAGCAGCCTTTGCTCATTCACCATATTATGTTCTAACACTCAATCCTATTCTCTCTCTCTCCTACCTCTTTTTTTTTTTTTTTTTTTGGACGTGATTATGTTTATTGGGAGGTTGTTCAACTATTATCTCCCTCACTGAGTCTGTGTAGGAACTGACCCTCTCTTGGTCCCTTCAAGGCTTAGCACATAGTAAGTACTCAACAAATGAACAGAAAGGAGAGGAGATGAAACAGTGGATCCAGTTAAGGCCAGAAATCACTGGGGCCACACAGGGAGCTCCAAGGATCCACACTGCCAAGGCATGATTCCAGGTTCTTAGGGGTCTGTGAAGTCAACACGGGTTGCAAACAGTGGCAACCCCATCTTGTCCCTTTCCACCCCTTATCTTCTCCTCAGCCTTTTCTTGGCAAACAAAGCTCCTGACTCCTCAAATTCAATGACTTCTTTTTTCTTCTTATTTTTGTAGAAAAATATTTATTTTGCCCAGGTTTGTCTTTTTTTTTTTTTTCTTTTTGCTCACTCTGTTGCCCTGGATACAGTGCAGTGGTGGCATGGCATCTTAGCTCACTGCAACCTCAAACTCCTGGGTTCATGCAATCCTCCTGCCTCAGCCTCCCCAGTAGCTGGGACTACAGATGCCACCACAATGCCCTGATAATTTTTTGGTTTTTAGTAGAGACTCTTGCTCAGACCGGTCTGGACCAGCTCAGCTCAGGCAATCCTCCAGTCTTGGCCTCCCACAATGTTAGGTTACAGCAGTGAGCCACCACACCCACCTGGACCCCAGGCTAGTCTTGACTACAACTCCTGGACTCAAGGGATCCTCCCAAAGCGCTGGGATTACAGGTATGAGCCCCCACCCAGCCTAATGGCTCCTTCTAGACCCTCAAAGTTCTGCTCAGAGAAGCCTCACCCCCTCTCCAGGGTGCTTTTCTGACTTGGCATCCCTCTTTCCTCTCTAAGCACAAGTCTCCGTCTTTCTTTAGCCCAGTCACTGGCCTACACCTCTAGCTGCCCACACTCAGACACCAGTTTCCCCTCAAGGTTTCAGTGACCACCTTCATGAGGATGGCTCCAGGCTCTGGCTCCACCCAAGGTTCCTACTCTGAGACTCAGCCCTCTGGGTCCAACCACCAATTGGGTATCTCCCCCTAGATGTCCCCTACACCCTCAAGTCTCAGCATTTTCCTTCCCTTGACAGGCCACATACATCCCATCTTGATACTCCAAGCCAGAGCCTCAGCCTAACTTTTCTCTCTACCTCTGTCCCCTGTTCCAGGACCAGCCCTCTGCCCTCTCTCCTGTTTGAACCACAAGCCACCTCCTTCCTCTGGACACTGCTTTTGTGACCTTCAATTTGAGCCTGGCACTTCCTTCACTTAAAATCCTCTCATGGTTCCCTATTGCCTGAGGGACAAATTCTTAGCTCTGTGGACTGTTTGGAAGCTCAGCATCTGCTGGCCCAGCCAGCTTCACCTGCTCCATTAGTTTACAACCCTCCCCTAACTCCAAACATACTGGCCAGATTATCTAATTTGTCCTTTCTGCCTCTGGGCCTTTTCTTGTGCTGTTATCTCTATGGAATTCCCTCCCATCCTTTTCTGCCTGGAGAAAGTCCCTTCCTTCAAGGCACAACCAAAAAAACCATCTCCAAAAAACGTTTCCCCAGCCTCCCTTCTCCCCACTCCCCAAAACTGAACACAGGCTGCCTGACATTGGTAGATAAATGGATATTTATTCTATAAACACTTCTCATGGCCCTAGAGAGGACTTAGACTCAGGCCTTGCCAGGGAGGGCCTCCCAGGACAGGTAGGGGAGACAGAAATGAACACTTTCCCTTCAGGGTCACCTAGTCAGTGTTAGGACAGGAGGCTCCTAAGGCTGAAGGGACCCAGAGAGAGGAACAGGGGGCTATGCCTGGTGAGTCAGAGAAGACTTCCTGGAGAAAGGGATCTTTACCCATTGGTCTTTAGATCCTTCAGCCAGGCACACTCCACAGGTCAGGGTAAAGTCAAATTTGTGGACTGCCTGAGAAGCCACAAGACCACACACGCCCATCCCTTGGTGTGTGTGATCTGCCAGGAAGGAAGAATTTTTGCTCTGAGCAGCAGTGGGTGGGGTGCACCCCCGGCTGAGAGCACTCTGAAATGATGGGGGACCCTTGGTAGCCCACTGCTCCATAACTCCCCTAAATGCTACATCCGCCCACAACAGGAAGCATGAAAATAATCCACCAGGCATGAGTTTCCTCCTTATATCGCCAAGAAGACTTTCCTCAACAAACTCCCCTGCCATCCATGGCATCGCACACGTCTCAGGATCTCAGTTTTCCCATCTGCAACTGAGGAAAGGAGGTTAGCTGCTTCCGATCTCCCTCCTCCCCCTATACAGAGAGGCTTAGCTTCTGGTTCCTGACTGGGATTTTATAGTGTGGATGTGGGTTTTCTTTTTCTTTTTTTTTTTAAAGGAAAAAACTGAGAAGCAGCGCTGGGACCTCAGATTGCTCAGACCACCTTAAATCAGCCTCGCCACCCCAGCTACTGTGGAAATTCCTGTCTTCGCGGTGGTTGGTTAGGCACGCCAGCCAATCCGTCCGAGGTGCTCCCACATGGGTCTGTGACGTCACGATAAGAACTGGCCAATGGAAAACAGGAAACCTGCAACCAATGGCAGGAGGCAATAGGATCTGTTTGGCCAATCGGAAGGCAGCTGGACGCTCCAGGCGCGGGTAGGGAGAGTGGGGCTCCCTCTCCCTAAGAGAATCTGAGACCCTGGTGGACCTAGATGCTCGGCTGGATTGGATGTGCGGGCGAGGGAGAGGGGTCCGGGTCCATTATTACCCCCAAACAGGAGTAAGTTACCCCCTAAGCCTAGCGGATCTCCCCTTTAAAACAAGAGTCTCTGGTCCAACATGGTACCTTGCAAAAGCCTGGACTACTGGAAAGGCAGACAATGCCCTTTTCGCCCTATTTCACGGATAGGTAAACTGAGGTAAAGAAGTTGAGTCACGCTGGGCGCTTACGAAAGATCTAAGACCCTTAGCCTCATCTAGAGACTCCTGGCCCGGGGTCGATTTTGTCCCCAGGAAGTTAGATGGAGGAGGAATGGGCCTGTATATAGGTGACGGTGGGGAGAGTGCAGGTCCCTGTGACTCAGTTTCCCCGAGCGCGCAACCCGGAGACAAGCAGGGGTTCTCGGAAAAGACTACGATCCCCAGAAACTCCCGCGCGGTCCCTGCCTGGGCTGTCAATCAAAGTAACGTGGGTCTCTCTCCCGCTTGCGCTCCCCCTCCTGTCTCTTCCCTCCAGTCAGCTCCCGCTCCCTCCCTGCCGGCTTCAGGCCCGGCGCGGTATAATTACAGCCCATTGATCCGACCCAGGCCGGGAAAGCGGCTCCCTCGGGGAGACCAAGCCTTTGGCTTCCGACACCGCCAACCTCTGCCTACCGCGTCCCCGCCAACCCCCGCAGCTGAGCTGCTGGGCCACCAGCCAGGCTTGTCCCCTCCCGCTGGCCCCGGGCTCACGGGTGACCTCTGAGTCTCAGTTCCCTGCCATGCTTGGCAATGAGCCCCCCGGAAAAAATCACACACATTTACTTCCACCCAGGAACATGGGAAGCTTGTCTCCCTATGCATGTTCTAGCCCCCCTCCCCGACCTTGGTAGACTGGGAAGGGGGGCTCTCTCTGGGCCTCAGCTTATTCACCCATAAAGTGAAATGGTTAGATGGTTCCACTAGACTTTCATGAAATCAGTGCTCTTTGATGTTCTGAGTGTGAGGAGCCAGGAGTGGCCATTCTGGGGACTGAAGTTTGGGAGGAAGGGAGACAACAGAACACACTCAGCCCCTCTCCCCCATCCCGGTCTGGGCTAGGGTAGAGGTTAGGCACCAGAGCTGAGGGTGGGGCAGAGGAGGGAGGCAGAGCCTATCTCTGCTGGAGAAGTTGGGAAGGCTGCCTAGCTGTTGGGTGATGGGTGTTTAACTTGGGGTTTTGCAGAATGTATAGGAGTTGCCTTATTTGAGCAGTGTACTTAACATCTCTCTACCTTAAGGTGAACAGAAGAAGAAAGATGGCACAAACTTAAGCCCTTATGTGGATCTGAGGAGCCTTAAGTTGTGACCCCTGGCCTTGCGGTGTAGACCTCTGAACATCTGTGAAACAGGGGAAGGTGGACACCCCCCACCCCCACTACTTTCACATGTGTCCTAAAGTCACTATGCATTCTGGCCAGTCAGAAAACTGGGAGAAAACAAAGATCCATAAAGGGTTATTCACACTCCCTGGGTTCCTTCATCTGGAAAGCAAGGTTAGTATAGAATCTTCAAAGAATTTAAGGTCTAGGGCAGCGCCTGTGGCTCAAAGGAGTAGGGCGCCAGCCCCATATGCTAGAGGTAGCGGGTTCAAACCCAGACCCAGCCAAAAACTGCAAAAAAAAAAAAGTTAAGGTCTGTAAAAGTACTTCAAAATAATTCATAATAAATGCTCAATGGGGTTAGCCACTTGTACACCCATCAGGTCCTAAATGGCCCCTCTCCCAGCCTGGCCTCACACCCCACATCTATCTGGGCTATACACTCTCCAGTCCTCCCACATCTTTGATCACCCATTATAATCAGGGTGAGGCAGGCAGACAATAAACATAGAGGAAAATACACAGTAAGTGTAACGTGTAAGGAGAGCAAAGAGTCCTCTGAAGGAAATGCAATAAACACAGAGGAACCCTTAAGTGGCTCACACCTGTAATCCCAGCACTTGGGAGACAAGTGGATTGTCTGAGCTCAGGGGTTCAAAACCAGCCTGAGCAAGAGGGAGATCCTGTCTCTAAAAAATATATGGGCTTTGTCTTGGGCACTTGTAGTCCCAGCTACTTGGGAGGCTGAGGCTAGAGGATCACTTGAACCCAAGAGTTTGAGGTTGCTGTGAGCTAAGACACTACAGCATTCTACCAAGGGTGACCAAGTAAGATTCTGCCTCAAAAAAAAATCCAGGGGCAGTGCCTGTGGCTCACAGGAGTAGGGTGCCAGGCCCATATGCCAGAGGTGGTGGGTTCAAACCCAGCCCCAGCCAAAAAAAAAAAAAAAAAAATCCAAACTGTCTCATCATCATTGCAGCCCCCCCCCCCAACTCTTTCTCTCTGCTCCAGCCACACAGGCCTCTTCTCTGTTCTCCCAACACACCAGCTGGTGTCTAGCCTCTATATCTTTTCACTTAAACTGTTTCCTCTGCCTGACTATGGCCACTCCTCCTCTTTCCAGAATGGAATCAAATATTACATCCTTGAGAGGCCTTGCCTGGTCAGCTTTTCTCGTTGCATTTCCTTCAGAGGACTCTCTGCTCTCGGAACACTTACTGTATATTTTCCTCTGTGTTTATTGTCTGCCAATGCCCAACACAGTGCTGGCTATACTATATTTATTGGGAGAATAAATGAATAAGCCTAGAGAGGGACAGAGCCTTGCCAAGGCCACCCAGTGTGTTGGGCAGAATGCCAGGTCCCCTAATAACCTGTCCAGTGCTAACACACTCTGTAGGGCAGAACAGATCAGTTGAGATCTCACAGGTACCCCTGGAGAGCTAGTGTACCTGGTATATGTACAAGTCTAGGTTCAAACTCGACCTCTGCAGCTGAGTCACTGTCATCATCTAAAATGGGAGTAATATCGAAACTTCTTCATGGAGACATCTCAGTATCAAATAGCTCAGTAGATGAAATGGGCTTAGTGGAGCTGACACACCAAAGAACCCCAATTTTAATTTTTTTTTTTTTTTTTAGAGACAGAGTCTCAATTTGTTGCCCTTGATAGAGTGTCGTGGCATCACACAGCTCACAGCAACCTCCAGTTCTTGGGCTTAGGCAATTCTCTTGCCTCAGTCTCTGGAGTAGCTAGGAGTACAGGTGCCTGCCACAACACCCAGCTATTTTTTTGCTGCAGTTTGGCCAGGGCCGGGTTCAAACCCACCACCCTTGATATATGGAGCCATAGCCCTACTCAGCTACAGGCGCCGCCCAGAACCCCCCCCTTTATTTTTTTTTATAGAGACAGTCTCACTTTATCGCCCTCGGTAGAGTGCCATGGCGAAACACAACTCACAACAACCTCCAACTCCTGGGCTTAGGCGAGTCTCTTGCTTCAGCCTCCCGAGTAGCTGGGACTACAGGTGCCCATCACAACGCCCGGCTATTTTTCTGTTTTTGCAGTTCGGCCGAGGCCGGGTTTGAACCCGCCACCTTCGGTATATGGGGCCGGCACCATACTTGAAGAACCACAGGTGCCGCCCCCAGGACCCCCTTTTTAAACACCTGGGGTCTTCTGCTCATTGTGCCAGCCTCAGACACCCACACCATCCATTCCTCCTCTGTGGCCAAGGGTGGAGCTCAATCGTCTAGAATCTTACAGACCCTGTCTACATTTCTGCCTTCTCTCCTAGCCCCAGGGAGGCAGCACAGATGGGGCCTAATCCAAATTTTGTTTCAGTTTCTGGTTTACATCCCTAGATAATGCAACCTGTTGCAGCTTTTGTTAGCACTGGCCTGGCTGATGGCTTCACTTTACCTTGGGTCTCACACAGTAGCCCTCTTAGCAATGAGCTGAGAACCTGCAATAGAATGGGCACCTTCCTGCCTGGGGGCGGGCAGAGGCTTTTGCCACCACAGTTCCTTCTGCCAGGAGCGCCATCGCCCCACAGTAGGGTCCTGCTGTCATCCAGTTGTCAGCTCAAATGTCACTTCCTCAAAGAGGCCCAATCAGCCTTATCACCATCTCTTGCCCCTGCTGGAATTTTCTTCCTAGCACTTGATGTTCTCTGAAATTATCTTTTTTTATTTTTCGAGACAGAGTCTCACTATGTTGCCCTCGGTGGAGTGCAGGAACATCACAGCTCACAGCAACCTCAAATTCTTGGGCTGAAGCGATTCTCTGGCCTCAGCCTCGCAAGTAGCTTTTTTTGGTTTTTGATACAGAGTCTCAGAGTCTCTCTCCCTTGCCCCGGGCTAGAGTGCAGTAGTATTAGCCTAGTTCACAGCAACCTCAAAGTCCTGGGCTCTAGCAATTCTCCTGCCCCAGCCTCCCAAATAGCTGGGACCACAGGTGCCCTCCACTTCTCCCAGATAACTTTTTTCTTTTTAGTAGGGATGGGATCTTGCTCTTGCTCAGGCTGGTCTCCTGAGTTCAAAGATTGCAGGCCACCGTACCGGCCACTATCTTGGCCTATTTTTTGTCATTTTCCTTGTGACTCTGTAGGCTCCGCAAGGGGTGAGAGGGAGAGGAACCTCTGCCTGGGTCCCTGGCGCAGAGCAGATGCCCAATAAATACAGGACCCAGAAAAAGGCCCGCTAATGCTCCAATAAGTTTTTCTTCATCCCCCTAGGTGCTGGGTTTGGGGGCGGGCAGGCCCAAGACGCCTAGAGAGCTGCCCAGGGTCACACAGCCCCGTGCTGTGGGCGCTCTGAGCTGCTGCCAATCCACAGTTCTGGGGCCACGCCCCTTCCAGTGTCCCAGGCCTAGTAGGGGGGCCTAACACCGGGTCGCCCGCCGTCTACGTCCTCGCCGCCCCCCCGCTGCTGCCACGTGTAACCAGAGCAGGCGGGTGCGGTGGGGGAGGGGTAGAAGCACCCGCGCAGCCCCTCCCCTTGCGATGATTCCAGAGAGGAGTGGGAGAGGGAGGGGCAAAGAGGGAGGGCACCGGAGCGGGGGAGGGACCGGCTTCCAGATCTGGTAGACACCCAGACACCGTCCTGGGTGGGTGGGAGAGGGTTTCCGGGGGAGGTCGGCTGAGAGGCGGGGTGGGGAGGAAGGGGCAGCGGAGCCGGCACCAACAGAGAGCCAGGAGGCAGATAAACTGGGAAGAGAGAAGGGCAGAGAGGGGAAGCTGCCAGAGAGACACAAACCCAAAGAGTCAGGGACTTAGATTCCCTGTCATCTGTTTGAAACATGCCTTTTATTTGTTTAATATTAGGGTTTTGCCCCTTTTCTGTTACATCTCCTAGGAGCCTGTGTATTACAGATTTTCTCTCTAAATACCAAGTCCATTCTCTTTTTTTTTTTTTTTTCTTTTGCAGTTTTGGGCAGGGGCCGGCGCCCTACTCCTTTGAGCCACAGACGCCGCCCACCAAGTTCATTCTCTGATACTAGCTATCAAGGGGGTTTCATATTCTACTTAATTTAAATAAACTAAAAAGGGGGGGAAGTGGGACTTGGAGTGATAGAGAAGGGCAGAGACAGAGGCCCCAGGGAGCTGGTGGGTCACAGGGGAACCCTCGGGGCTGGTGTTAGCTCCCTACTGCCCCTCTTTTTTTTTTTTTTTTTGTAGTTTCAGAGTCTCACTTTATCGCCCTCGGTAGAGTGCCATGGCATCACACAGCTCACAGCAACCTCCAACTCCTGGGCTTAGGTGATTCTCTTGCCTCAGCCT
>CAUYRH010002958.1:0-47500 GCA_963574655.1 Perodicticus potto
TGAAATTTATCCTACACCTATGGAATGAGCATGCAGTAATATATATGGGGATGTTTGCTGTTATACTGTTTGATATCAATAGGAAGCCACTTGAATAATTTATGGTATAGTCATACAGTGGAATACTCTACAGCCTTAAAAAGAGTGAGACATACATGGTAGGAGGATAAGAAGGACAGTTCAGGGAGAACTGTACATGGCTTTCAACTCCATTGATACTCTATTTGTGTATATCTTCATTTATAATATTTTATTTCTTAAGCTAAGTGGTTGAGTACTTATGGCTAATTATAATCTTGCTCTCATACCTTTTTATGGTTGTCTGGAATAGTTTTTAATAAATTTAAAACAAATGAGGTAAGTCCATATTGAACTGGTATAGTCTTTATGATGCATCATTATTAAACAAAAGACACAGGGTTTGAGTCATTGTGTATAGTAGTGGAATTTTTGTCTGTGACTCAGTGTAAGAAAGACATTTTACAGTGTAACTTGGTTTACAATAAATCTATACATAAGAACCAGAAATAAAAATCTCCTAAGGCAATACGTACCCTTACTGAGAAACAACACTCTGACATTTTTTCTTTTGTTGTATATAACGTCTTTGTAACGTTAATTATAATCCAACAAATTCATTTCATAACCCACTAAGAGCTCACAACCCGCAGTTTGAAAACACTAATGTCCAGTGTACTACACTTTGTGACTTTCAATGGTGCTTAATACATGCATGCTTGTATATGCATAGAATTTCTTTGAAAGTATTTACAATAAATGAATATTTTTTTATTATTGACTCATAGCTGGGTACATTAGTGCAATCAAGGGGTACAATGTGCTGGTTTCATATACAATCTGAAATATTTTCATCAAACTGTTTAACATAGCCTTCATGGCAGTTTCCTAAGTTATTGTGTGAAGACTAAACCTGTCCCATAGTCATCTAAGTTCCCTTCCATTTATTTAGTAAATGAATAATTTTGATTGCATCTGTGGAAGGGAACTTAGATGACTATGGGACAGGTCTTGGAGGCAGATTTTCTTCCTGTGCCTCATTTTGTCCCTTTTGAACTTTTCATCATGTGCCATTAAATTTTACAATTTAACACAATTTTTAAAATAAATAAAATAAAAATGATGTCACAGAGGAATGAACCCAACTCACTTGCTTTCTGGGCCACTTTCTTTAATAGTCAATACTTGCTGCTAACAGGGCTCTTTCTACTGTTTTAAAATAAATTCAAGTAAAAATCTTACCTGAAAAAAAAATAAGAACAGCACAGGATTATAAAATACTCCTTTTATGGAAATCCCCAGTTGTAGCTGTTGATTTATTCCTTTAACATAGTTTTGTGCATGTGTTCCTTCAGAAAATTAGGTAGAAAACAAATCTATTAGACTAAGAATAATATTTTGCTTTCTATAATATTGTATCACCTGCTCATATGGATTGTCCTTATGAAATTAGAACCCCATATATAGAGGGAATATAGTCTTTTGTTTACTTGAAAAACTATGTTTAGAGATCAAATTTCTGTCTGACAGAGGAAGCACTTATGGAAGTATTGTTATCTAGCACACAAGCAGTTTTATGTTTCAAAATTGCCTGCCAAATTTAACAGTTGTAATACAAAAAGACAGCTGCAAATGTCAAACCTTTCATATTAATATATAACATGCTATTTTCCTTTGAAACTAAAAACACATATCATTTAACAATTTCACCAATGTATACATAATTGTTTTTCCATGAAGAAATGACTATTATGCTAAATTTTAAATAGTTTCCTGATTCACCAAAGTCTGTACTTCTAACTTTTTCCCCTCAATTTTGTGGCTGCTATCATCTAGAATTTTGTATGTAAATATCTTTTCATTTATTTTCATGCTTGTAAGTACAAAACTGGTTTTTATGAGTTAAATTATCCTTTACTTTCATTGTTCTTGGCAAGTTTATATTTGCTGAAATGATTCTTCTGAAGCTGGTGGTTTGTGTGGCCTACACAGGAATTCTATGTAATTATTTAATCCTTTTACCATGAGAAAATTGTCATCCTTGTGAAGTAATCCAAAAATTTCTCTTCTACCGTGTTTTATAAACCTGTTTTACCACTGCTAAACAAGGACCAATACAAAATAATTATGAAACTAAGGCAATGTCCAATTTCTTGAAGAACTCGTGAGTTCTCTATACCTTTTTCGTTTTCCTCATATCTCAATAGTCCCTTCTCTATCTTATTTACTTATTCTTTCTCTTGTCTCTGACCTTTTAATGTTGGCATATCGCAGTAATCAGACTTTGTCCTTGAGTTGTCACAATTTATACTCACTCAGTGATCTCATACAGTCTGGAGGTGTAAAACATCTTCTAATGTACTAATGACTCCCACATTTTTTTCAGCCTCTTTCAACATCCCTTTTGAACTACTTCCCGATAATTTCACTTGGATGTCTAATAAGTATCTTAAACTTACCTTGTTCAAAACTAAACTCCTCATCTTCCTCTCCTACTCAAAACTTGGTGCACTTGATGACTTCTCCATTTCAATTGATGAAAATTCCTGACTTGTTAAAGTCAAAAACCTTAGAGTCATCCTGAAAGTCCTCACATACCTTACAACCATTCTATCACCAAACTCGAGTCACGCTACCACCAACTCCATTGTTACTATTTTGTTTAGGCTACTGTCATCTCTCTTCTGGATTAATCGAAACAGCCTCCTAACAGGTCCCCGTGCTTCCCAGAATTATATCTGTTTTTTTATTAACCCATAGCTGTATACATTAATGCGTTTATGGGGTACAATGTGCTGATTTTATATACAATTTGGAATGCTTACATCAAACTGGCTAACATAGCCTTCACCTCACTTTCTTAATAATCTTTTAAAAATGTTTTCTTGTTACACTTTGGCATCTTTTTCTTTCAGATTGATCTCATAAAAGTAGAGAGTAGAATAATGGGTACCAGATGCTGGGAAAGGGGTAAGGAAGGAGGGAGAGAGTTTAATGAATGGATGCAAAGTTGTAATTAGATAGGAAGAATAAGTTCTGGTGTTGTATTACACATTAGGGTGACCATACCTACTAACAATGCATTGTGTATTTCATGATAGCTAGAAAAGAGGATCTTAAAAGTCATCACCTTCATATGAAAACTATAAATTAGCTTCATAGTAGGGCTGAGTAAAAGTAGAATATAAATGTCTTCATATAGTGATTTAAAGGCCATGAAGGCTATGTTAAATAGTTTAATGAAAATATTTTAGATTGTATATAAAGTAAGCAAGCACTTTGTGCCCCATGATTGCACCAATGTACACAATTATGATTTAATAAAAATTTTAAAAAATATATATTAATCAAATAAATAATAAAATACATGAATCAAAAAAAAAAAGTCATCACCACAAAGAAATGATCAAGATTTGTGGCGATGGACATGCCGACTAACCTGATTTGATCCTTATAGAGTGTGTGCATGTATTAAAACATCACACTGTACTCCACAAACATGAACAATTATAATGTGTCAATTGTAAACAAAAATAATATTGATAATAAAATAGTAAACCAAAAATAATTTAAGTTCACTCTGATAAAAACATTGCAATTGGCTTCTCGTATCACTCAGAGTCGAATATTTATAGTGGCCTCCCCAGTCTTCCTCCCTGTTACCTCACATCCTTCTACATTTTTCCTTGTTAACCCTGCTCCAATGACACTGATGTCTTTGCCAATCTCTGAAAAAAATTTCAGACACACTTCTCCCTCAGGGACTTCACTCTAGCTGATTCCTCTGCTTGGAACTTTCTTCCTCCAGATAGTGCATATTTTAACTCTCACACCTCCTTCAAGCCTTTGCTCAAATGCCTCCTCAACGAGGCCTACTCTGACCCAGATTACATAATCATATATATGTATATGTATTATATACAGTCCTGCAATTTACACCCTCACCCATGAAATCTCAGTATACTCTACCTTTTCTTTTTTCTCATAGCATATATCAACTGCTGTGGAATTTACTTACATATTGTGCTGATTGTTTATTATCTTTCCCCCCTACCAGAATTGTAAATTTTACACTCACAACTGAAATCCTTGTGTGTTTTCTTCATTGAAGTTCTTGAAGCTCCTAGAATAGTTTCTAGCACTAAGCATATGTTCAACAAATACTTCTGAATGAAGAGATAAATATAGAAATGTAATTTTAGTGTATATGTTTTGGCTATGTCTTTACACAAAAGTGAATAACTGTTTTTGATTGATATGAACTATTAGTTCTTGCACAATTGACTTTTTAAAAACTATCTATATGTATAAACCAGTTTGGTTTCTGAAAGAATTGTTCAGTCAG
This sequence comes from Perodicticus potto, assembly GCA_963574655.1. NCBI lineage: Eukaryota > Metazoa > Chordata > Mammalia > Primates > Lorisidae > Perodicticus > Perodicticus potto. Next base: position 4,364 of record CAUYRH010002958.1, read on the forward strand.
CTGAATAAAGCTGGTAGTTTTTAAAACCTTAAGTTAATAGTTGAATCAGGCAGAACTATTTTCTAGTTTCCTGGATTTGTTTAGTTTCAGTTTGTGATTACTGTACTGGCCTTTATAGGTAAAATATTCAAGCTAATGTGTGCATGAAGAAACAGCTGCAATTGATTTGCCAAATCAATGCATGTAGACACAACCATATTCAATCACAATTAGATCACAAGTCAAATGAGTATTATAGGAGAACTTTGTAGTTAGTGTAGTTCATTTTAATTTTAGAAATTGCAAATACCAATTGATTGGGTGCCTGTCCATATATAAATAAATAAATAAGCACATGCATGTATCTTTTTGAGTGATTTATGAAAATAAGCAAGTCGATCAAAATTGTCAAATGGACTGATTCATTTAAGACATTCCCTAAATTGATATGTTGTCTGACTGAATCATCAAGTCATGCCAGTAGAAACTATTGAATTTCATGTTCATAAAGACACTATATTTTATCAAACATCTCATAAAATTTATTTTTAGAAGCATTTCAGTTAGAATTGATCCATCAATCCCATCAAAATTGTCCAAGAAATTTGAATCTATAGGACAATCATGTCTAAAGTAAGACTAACATAAGAAACTATATGTTAAAGTGAGATTTTACTAATCCTGAATCATGTCCGAGTTTAGGAAAATACCTGTAAATATCTAAAATGAGTGACAAATGAAAGTTCAGCATTTCAGCCTTGAAGGATTCAGAAACCCATCAACTCATGACATTTTTACCAGTCCTCTTATAGTTATTTGGAGTCAAAACAATGTCACAACTGATGCTGAGGTATCTCAGGAAGCAAAAACAAGACAAAACAGGAAAAAGAAAACCTAGGAAAAAAAGGGAAAGAAGGCCCAGTAGTGGCTCACGCCTGTACTCCCAGCACTTAGGAGGGTGAGGCTGGTGGATTGCCTGAGCTCACAGGTTCGAGACCAGCCTGAGCCAGGGCAAGACCCTATCTCTAAAACATAGCCAGGTGTTGTGGCCAGCATCTGTAGTCCCAGCTACTTGGGAGGCTGAGGCAAGAAGATTGCTTGAACCCAAGAGCTTGAGGTTGCTGTGAGCAAAGACGCATGGTACTCTACCAAGGGTGACCCAGTGAGACTCTGTCTGAAAAAAAAAAAAAAAAGGAAAGAAAATAAACATTACTAGCTCCACGGATTAAGTACATATTTTTAACTTGCCCTCAACATATGTGCATAAATTATTTTAACCTTTCACTGCTTCACTTTATTTTTGGATCTTACAGGGTATCATTTGTTAATTTGTATGACTTGCATAGGGAGCAGAAAGGATTTGGGAGTAATTTTTTCTTTTGCCTCAAGTATAGTTTTGTCCCTAAGCTCTGTCATTTGTACATCAAAATAATACTGTCATTTTTATCAGCTTCAGCAACAAGAAAGTTTATCAAGATGTTTCTGTTTTACTTCCCGTTTCTAAGCAGCTGCCTAGAATGAGAGTCACGAGTCTGCTAAATTGGGCAGGCATTTGGAACTTTTTTTTTGAAATCATGTTCTCCTAAGAATCCGTAATTTTATAAAAAGAAATTAGCCCAAGGTAAATCTCAGCAGAACAGTGGTTATCTCCAATAATTTGCCTCCAATTTTGTGTTGGTCTTTACGCGCAAGAACTAGAAAGATAATGTGGATGTATTTCTTTGTACCTTATACCTTGGGCCTGTGAGACTTGAAATAAAGAAATATCTTGCTTTCCAACAAGTTGGGTTTCAGTTGTTCCAGATTGAATTAGTGTAAATAAAATAGAAAGAAGGGCCCTAGCAAATCAATACTGCATTGGTAGTAAACTGGAAAATACTGACAAATTATCCTTTTAGGCCTTAGCAAGGTTTAATCTAAACATCGTTTTCTCCTGACACTATGAGAGAGAAGAGAGTCATTTATTACACAGTCCTGATATGGATGAGAAAAGACTGCTGCTTGTTCTTCACTGTTCTGCTCTTTCCCTTTCGATGCCAGTTCAATTTTTGTTTTGCTCCAGAAAATCATTCTCCAATAATATGTTTATTGGTCTTGTAACTTAAATGCCATAGCACTGCTCCCTTATCATGGTGCATTTGAGTGCTTGCCAGCTGGTTTAAGAAGAATGTGGATTGCTAAGTGCTGTGTTGAGATTCAGGTGTCTCTCACTGCATTCATGACCGCACGTTCCTAGGATATTGTATGCAAATCTATCAGCGTTTTGCCTGCCGTGGGAAATCACTATATAGGGACTCTTTTAGAAAATCTTGCTACATTATCATATGAATAATTACCCTACTCCTAAATTTATAACTTTCATAACTTGGGATTTTTCCTTGTTGGATGGATTTAATATGGGCCCTCTCTCTAGTGCAATTAAACTTACTACTCATTTAGAAAAAGGGGGATTTTTTTTTTTTTTTGCAGTTTTTGGCCGGAGCTGGGTTTGAACCCACCTCCTCTGACATATGGGGCCGGTGCCCTCCTCCTTTGAGCCACAGACGCTGCCTGGAATTTGTATTTTTAAGGGCAAACTATTTAACATTGTGTCTTTCCTAATTTCTTATGGTTTTCAATTGTTTCATCAAATAACTCTTATTCTGTGGGATAGGCATATAGTATAAATATGTGAAATATGTGGCGGAAATATTAGGTCAGCAATTTGTTCATCTTTCTCTGTTGAATAAATTAGTTATGTTAAATATCACATTTTCCCAACTGCATATGCATTTTTAATTAACCCAAGAGGGATATGGACATAAGAAAACCAAATACTTGCCCCCGGCAGGCTCGTGTCTCTAGGCACGACATTATGAACAATATTTAAATTACTGGTTAGATTTATCCCATGTATTCTGTGAAACCTGACGTTTCCTTGTATTACCATTATACCTGAACAATGATCAGAGTAATAAAGAAATAAACCTCAAAATATTTTATATACATTTTTTAGAGTAATATACATATTAAATAGTAATGAGTGTTTTTCTACATATTCTATCCATACCAAATTGAACACTTAATGTTTTTCATTGCTCTTATAGACTCTAGGAAATATTTAAATTCCCATGTACCTTTGGCCAAAAGATAAGAAAATTAAGTTAGGAATAGTGAACCTATTTACAAAAGGAGAGATTTTAGTAAGAAATTCAGTTAAAGTTAGTTCTGCTGACTCAGAAAGTGAATGAATTTCTTCTGGGAAACATTTTCTAAAAGAGCAAAAGTTATTATAGGTGTATGATTGGGACTATTAAATATACATGTTGCAATCTTACTCATCTATAGACCAAGCCATTGTGACGAGATTTCCCTGCATAAATTAGCAGCATGTTGCAAATGCCAGTTGAGTTAAAAAGAGAAAAGAATCATTTGATGCTTTAAAAATAATTAACTGAAATATTTGAATTTGCTTTACTTCAGATATGGTATGAAACATCATTACCATTTGATAAGACCTTTTAGGTTATAAACAGTTTTAAAATTCCTTCTGCAAACAAGGCACTGTTACAGGAGAGAGGTACTGTACTATGGGGAGATGTAGGCGAGAGATAAGAATTAAAAACAGATGTGGTCACAAACCTTCTACTTAGCGACTTGCTTACTTAGACTTAATGATGCTGATAAAAGTAATTCTGATGGCATTATTAGCCTATCTCTATACAACTCAGACAATTGACTAGAATAAGATCAATATTTTTCCCAGTTGTCAAGACAGCCAATCACCACGGGTTTGATTGGATCACTATGTGGTCGATCCAATTCATTAGTTAAAATGACTGAAATAAACCACACTTGGAGAAACTCAAATGCAAGTTAGCGAGCAAGTGCCAAGTTATGGAAGAGTTCTGTAAGAGCAAGCTCATCAAATGATTTCTGCAAGTCATTATTTATGTCCAGAATTGATTCAGTGGGTAAAGTCACTTGAAGGGTCCGGGTGACATGAAGTATGAAAAATTGTTTTTTAAAAATGTAAAGTGAAAACATTTGTTAGCATGTATTAGAATTCGTTTCATCACTAGAATTAATTTTACAAACATTTGCGAAGCACCTACCTATGCAAAGGACCAGCAACCCCAAAATGAATAATTAGATGTTTTCGCTGACCTTGAGAAGTACGTCGTAATCAGTGGTCAGAGTGGGAGGTACCTACAAGTATATAATTATGGTATTGTATATTAAGACTCAGAGATAAATGCAAAACGTATGCAATGGAAGCGTGAAAATGGAAATAAGCTTTGAGAACTTCACATACATGGTGATATTTGAACAATATATTGAAGTATGACTATGAATTCACCAGGCAGAAAAGAAAATAAGGAAAATAAAGTAAAGGACATTTCAGTCAGAGTAAATAGAATGTGTATGAACACAGAGACATTAAAGGGCATGGTATATTGTAGAAATTGCAAGAAATTGAGTGTGACTAAGTGATGGCATGATAACAGATAGGTAAAAAAATACCTCCAGAGAATTTGATGCCAGTTTGTAGGATCCTCATATGCCACACTAAAGAGTTTAGATATTTTTTCTCTGGTAAAGATGGAGCCACTAATTTGTCAAGATGACAAGATTTGTACTTTAGAAAGACAACTATTATGGCATTGCAGAGTATGAATTAGAACTCATTCACTAATTCATCAAATATTCATTGAACACCTACTATTCGTCAAGCAAATGTTGGGGCTAAAAAAAAAGAGCCATAAGTCACAGTCCTTGCCTCAGAAACTCAGACTGGTAGGAAGACAGATATGGAAACAATTACAATTCAATGTAATTTATCCTACACTATGCCTATGTCCAAAATACACTAAAAACACAGAGGAAGGAGTACCTGGATTATCATCAGGAAGTCAGAAGTATCTTCGCAGAGTATGTGCCAGTTGAGCTGAGGCTTAAAGGGTAAGTAGGAATTTGTAACGGGGGCAGAGAAAAAGGATATTTATGGCAGAAGGAAAATCTCGAGGTGATTTCCAGTTTTAGGATGGTGGAAAAAAAGTTGGCCCTGCCCCTTCTTTTCTCTGAAATCTCTCAAATACAACAATGGGAATGAAACACAGAATAACTAAATCTGGACCACAATAGATGGATAAAGGCTGCCAAGTTTAATAATGATCAAGGGATGTAGGACGATTCCTAGAAATGACTAGTTTTCAGACAAAGCAGAGCTTACTTCTCCAAAGTAGTCGGCTCATATAGCTGCATTAAACAAACAATCCTTTATTTAGAAAACTGGGGATAGGGTAAATAGACTGTTAGTAGAAGCTTCCATGAGCCATAGGGAGTTCAGGTCTGAACAAAAAAGTATATATACACATCACCTTTGCAGGAATAATTTTGAGGAAAAAATGACTGAATTTTGAGTAACCCTACAGCTTCCAAAATGTATTGGCTCAAAGTAACTAAAAGACACTTTCTCTTTCTCTCTCTCTCTCTCTCTCTCTCTCACACACACACACACACACACACACAGAGACACTTACCCACATATACACATCCTGCATGTCAAAAGGAGCTTCACTCCAAACCATGGAGAATTTGTGTTAAGAACAGTGCCTTGGCCTGTCCCCTCCATAAATAGCTAGTCTAAGGAGACCTAACCTCATTCAAAATGAGCAGCAATTCATGATAAAGGAGAACAGAATCTACAAAAGAAACTACAAGGAAAATAAGGAAATAAAAGAGGGAAACAAATGGCACCTATGCACCCAACAGGGAAAAGTTATCCCCACGCAGAAAAAAAAAATAGATTAATATATTATCATGAAATTACATAATATTAGGCTGGACGCAGTGGCTCATGCCTATAATCCTAGCACTCTGGGAGGCCAAGGTAGGTGGATAGTTTGAGCTCATGAGTTTGAGACCAGCCTGAGCAAAAGCAAGACCCCGTCTCTACTAAAAAATAGAAAAGCCGAGGCAAGAGGATCACTTAAGCCCAAGAGTTGGAAGTTACTGTGAGTTATGATGCCCAGGGTGACAGCTTGAGACTCTGTCTCAAAAAAAAGTGGGTCCACACCTACGGTGCATCTTAGAAGGGTACAGGTGAAACTTACTAAAGTAGAATATAAATGTCTGAACACAATGACTAAGAAAACACCCTGAAAGCTATGTTAATCAGTTCGATGAAAATATTTCAAATTATATATAAAACCAATACATTGTACCCCATGATTGCACTAATGTACACAGGTATGATTTAATAAAAACAATAAATAAATTAAAAATTACATAGTATTATATATGATCAGATACATATATATACACATATATATCAGAGAGCTTAAAGGAGAGTGATTAAATCTCATTTAAGTTATAATGAAACAACATAATGGAATAAAATGCAAGATATTAGAGCTCTTCTATCAGGAAGTAACAAAAGAAAAAATAAACAATTATGGAAATGAATCAACTGTTGGAAGCAGCACAGAGGAGAACTGATACTGCTAAAAATACAATGAGACACACGAAGAACAGGTCTGAGAAAAGCAAGGGAATCTAACAGAATAAAAAAATGCTTTAGAAGAAATAGAAAAAAATTGAAATTATGTATGATGGACAAAAGAGATCTAACATAAGCACAAATTTATTCCCAGAGAACCAAGCAGGTGGAACAAAAAAATACAAATATTCAAGAAGAAAGTCTAGAGATTAAATAAAATTTGAATTTACAGGTTGAAAAAGTACAACATTGCCTGGGAAAATTGCTAAAAGGATGATCAACGATGAGATACATCCTAGAAAAGTAACTGAGCTTCAAGAATCTTTAGCACATCCAAGCAAAATGGTTAAGAATAAGGGTGTCCTGAGACTACTCCATGAGTAACCATCAACACCAGAAGACAATGAATCAGTGCCTACAAAGTCCTCAGAGGGAAAAAGGACTCCACGAAATGTTTAGACAAACATCCAAACAGGTTAGGATGCCTGTGGCACAAAATTTAAGGTGGCCCTCACTCTTAGGTGCCAACCCTACGCTTCACACAAACCTAAGAATGAATGCCTTCTTAAATGTTGTACCCTGGGAGGCTTACTTGCCCCTCCTAGTGGCAATCCTGGATACTGGCTTTAAAAATATAAAACGTTATAAATAAATATATATTATGAATTCATCGTTGCAAAGACAACCTTTAAGAAGTGCTAGTAGAACTAAAAACTGGAATATGAAATTTCCACATCTGAAGAAACATGCACACATAATATATACAGAAAACAGAATAACAATTAAGAAAATACATGCAATAAGATATATCGAAAACATAAATATAACGCAATGAAGCACAAAAAGCAACTGTATCAATAAATGAGCTAAAGACACTATGACAGAGACAGATAATCTTTCCTCATTATCCATTATACCTTCCTTACTTAATGAACCCACAAGTGTCAGTTAAACTTCTGGCCACCAAAATGCCCAAACTTCAATTTTTCCAGACTCTCTAACATCTAATTTTGGTCATGTAACTTAAGTTATGACCAATGAGGTATAAGAAGAAAGGATATATACAACTTCCAGGAAATATTTTCAAAAGCAATGAATATTTTCTTCTCTTCTTTATTCCTTTTTATTGGCTGAAACACACGTGTTATGACTGATGCTTTACCCATCATTTTAGACTATACATGGAAGCTATGTGTTCAAGATAGCAAAACATAAAACAGAAAGAACCTGGGTCAGTAATGATGTATTGCTTGGGAAGCTGAAAGTGCAGACCCTCCACTGAATCCAAACTTCACAAAGCAAATCCCTTTATTAAAAGGATTTGTTTTGTAAAATTTGGATTCAGTCAAAAAGTCACACTCACGGATCCAGAAGGCCACATGTGACCCTAAGGCAGCGGGTTCCCTACCCCTGCATAGTGGCTGTTTGCATGAGAGAGAAATCAATTTCTATCTAGTTGAAGAAGCAAATGTGGCTTTCAGTTAGAATGGAAACTAATCCTGATTAACACACTCACGCTTTTCAGAATGAATCACAAAGCATACCAAATGTATGTTAGACAGAATTCTAAGGTATTCCCTATCATCTCCATCTTCCTTCATGTTTCTGCTCTGATTATGTTAGGTCACATGTAAAATGATATTTAACAGATATAATTAAGGTTATTAGTCAGATGACTTTAAAATTAGAAGATTATCCATTAGTCCTAACCTAATTGCATATGTCCTCGAAAGACATAGAGGAGCTGGAGGCAGAAGAAAAGTCAGAAAGGTGTAGAGAGTGAGAAGTATTCAATGTGAAAACAATTCACTGTTGCTGAGATGGAGGAGGCCATGGGGGGGGAATGAAAGTTGTCTCTAAGGGTTGAGGGTAGTCCCTGGCCAACAGACAACAATAAAATGGGGACCTCAGTCCTACAACCACGGGGAACCAAATTCTGCCAAGAACAGAAATGAGCTTGGATGATCCCAAGTTCAGAGGAGAATGCAGCCTAATCTACACCTTACTTCAACCCTGCACAATTTATTGCTATTGTCCCAATTTTCCAGGCCTTAAAACCTAAAGCTGTCTTGCCTTTTACTATTGTCTCTTTTTTTTCAAGCTCTAAACCCTAAAGATTCATCCCTTGTATCTACTAAGTTTTAGGCATTATCCTTTTCAAATCACATTCATCCCCAGTCTTCTCTCTACCATAAACCAGTCCAGGCTTCTGTTATCTCATGACTTAATGACTCTAAAAATGTCATATTGGGCTTCCCTGACACACATTCTCTCCCTCTTTTCCATGGCCTAATTTATATTCAAATGTCTGATTAGAAACTGATAGGTGTACTTCTGTTTTTGCTGAGATAATTTTGAATACATTTCTGCAACAGTTCTGTTTGCTGGGATTATTAGGTGGTGATGGTTTTTTAGTTGAACTGAGTTGATAAAGTAGCAGAAAGTTAGTGAAGGCTACTGTGGGAAGATGGCTAACCTTTCAAGTAGATTATGCTTTTCATTGTGATTTCTAGTAAGCTGCATTCCTCTTACAACTTGCATCTTGACTCTTCCTTTACTTTCTTGTGTATATGTGTGTATATACACTATTATGTGTATCAGTTAGTATCCGTTCATTTGTGAGTGGCTGATAACCAATTCAATTTGACCTAAATCCTTGATTTATATGAAAAGTTAAGGTGCATATTTGGCTTCAAGAATGCCTTGATCAAGGCCACTTATATCACTAAGGCAGTGGTTCTCAACCTGGGGTCACAACCCACAGAAACTGTATTAAAGGGCCACGGCATTAGGAAGGTTGAGAACCACAGCACTAAGGCCTCATTTATGTTTGTTTCTTGGCTCAGTTCTGAATGTATTAAACAAAAGTTTCGCAAAACAATGTTTATGATTACTACATGAAATGCACTGTGATAACCTATCCTATTTTAGTCTAGCTCTAGTCTATCCTAATCTGTTCTGTTCTATTTTATTCTATCCTATTCTATAGTACCCTATAATATTGTTTTATTGTTGTAAACATGCCTTACATAACTCCATATGTTGATTTCACAACCTATTACTAGATCACTATCTAAAGTTTCAAAATCTTGCTGGGCATGGTGGCTCACTCCTATAATCCCAGCACTCTAGGAGGCTGAGGCAAGTAGATTGCTTGAGCTCACAAGTTCAAGACCAGCCTGAGCTAGAGCGAGACCCTGCCTCTAAAAATAGCTGGGTGTTATGGCAGGCACCTGTAATCCCCGCTACTCAGGAGGCTGAGGCAAGAGAATCACTTGAGCCCACGAGTTTTAGGTTTCTGTGAGCTATGATGCCACGGCACTCTACCAGGGGCGACAAAATAAGACTCAGTCTCTAACAAAACAAAACAAAATAAAGTTTCAAAATCACTGTCTAGAAATATTCCTCATCTTTCTGAGACGATGGCTGAAAAAAGATTATTTATTGGCTGATACCAAGTCAAATGGTGTTAGGTAATAGAAAGCCTCTATGTTGACACCTCTGTTCTTTAACCTACTGACTTTTTAAAAGTAAAAGTAATTATCGGTACAGTTCATCACCTTGGGAACAGCTAGAGTAATTATGCTTTGTATATTATCTCCTTCTCTTGAGAATTAACTTTCCCGTATGACCCATAATACTTACGTTGTACCAGGAACCTAATATTTACCACTAAATAGTGTAATGTATTTTAAGGTTTTTAAAACATTTAAATTTAATATTCTAAAATACCTTAAGTGATATATACCACTTTAATATAAGACATCTTAATGCATCTTCTAAAATACAGAAGTAACTCCTATGGGCATTTCCCTCAGTATTTTAAAGTGTGCCTTAAGGTAACAAAGTTTCTCTGGAGCGAAAGTCCAGAGGAAGCATAGCCAAAATGTTCTCTATGAAAAGTTGTCGAGTAACCTGAAAGACTGTTCAGACTCATTTCTCATATGATCTGCTCTATTAAATTTGGCTTTAACAGTGCTGATTCTAGAAGGAGGGATAATTGGCAGTCAGAACTGAAATAGAAGTGAGTAAAATGTGTCTATAGGACACAATATGGTATCATATGTAATGATGACCTATTTAAACAAAAATGATCTAAAACTCCCACCACCTTCCACAATACTCCTTCATAGTTCCTAAATAGAAGGACACTCTCACTCTCCTCCTATGATGACTTCATTGCTGACTTTCCTCCTCTCTCCCTTCCCACACTTCCTCCAAACACATACAAGCTGGGAACACTCCTCCAAACTTCCTCTCTACCTCCTATACACGAATCTTCCTTTTCCCTGGTTTTTATTTTCCCCCTCCCACAGTCATTCTTTACCTTTTGTACTGGTGGCTGCCATTTCCAAAAGAGTCCAAAATGTATAATTGACAAGAAATATAATCTGAATTACGGGGAGAGGCAGAAACGTTGATTTCCCTTTTCTTCCTCTTCACCTGTCACCCTGCACTTGCGGAGAACTTAATTATAGATTACAAAATGAAGATTGAGAGGTAACCACAGCAATGAAAGACTCAAGAAATTAAAGATAGTAGAACTTCCATTGTTAAATGTTCCTGATTTTACTTATTCAAACTCTGTAGTTTTCGAAGTGTATATTTCCGACATGGTTCATCAGAAAAGCTCTATAAAGCTTCAATTTTAGTCTTTTTTGTGTGGAATTATCATTGCTGTGGGTAGAGAATTGTACAGTAATCAGTGCATTTAAGTTATGCCCAATAATAGCTCAGAAAGATGGTTTTGTATACTTTGTAAATAACAGATGCAGTAATTCCCAAATCAGGTAAGAAAAGACATAAAAGTCATAAATGAAAGTTTAATATATGCTTCTATAATTAAGGTTTATCCTGATTGTCATTAACAATTATGAATTCAAAGTTAAATACAAAAAAAGTTTGGATCCAAGTTGTCAAATGCAAAATACATTAAAATATTGCAGAACTGTAAAATAGCAAATACACTTGCACTTAGTCATGGGCACTAAAACTTTAATTAAGCCATAATATCTCAAAGTAACAATAATGAAAATTACATAGGTAGTAAAACTATAAACTAGACTTCAATTAGCGATGTTAGCTAATACTCAGTCTTCAAGTATAAAGTATTCTTTACATGTCCATTTACAAAAAAAAAAAAAAAAACATTTTTAATCCAGTTCAATTTTACCTTTTTCTTTTATCCCACCAGGCAGAGTTTAATGCAGTATAGCTGGACTCATGTTATCTTTTATTGAATAAGTTTACCCTACTTGCCCAGAGTTAATGCATTTTACTCTTTTGGAAATTCTTATTTAAACTTAAATGTTTTCCACTATTTTGCCTAACAACAGTTTAGAGTATCTTTTTAGTTGAAGTATGTCTTTAGATTTTGAGATTCCTTCCCCAAATAGTATTTATGAAACATATTTTCTGTCGTTCTGTTGCAGTGGGCTTTTTATAATTGTCATTTTAATGTTTCTTGGACCATAAGAATGATACTACATGTGCTAGACTTTTATACTCATTTTTACTTTAGACTTATACATCTACTTCTCTGTTAAGAAAAACATCTATCTGAAACTATCTGCTTCTATTTTTTGACAGATAACTCATCTGAAACCAACTCATGTGAAACCCTAACTTCATAGTTCCTTGACCTCTTTCAGGCCAATGATCATCGCCTTCACTCTACTTTTACAACTCACTTCTACTTCTCTCCCTCCTGTCTTCTTAATAAATCCCCCCTGGTCTCATCAAAGCCCTCACATCTTCCTATCTACCTATTTTCCCTTCATACTTTTACATGCTTTCTTTCTCCCTAACATTATTTCAACCATCATTAACACCCTTGTGTTACACCATCTTGCCAGTCTTCAGCCATAGGTCAGTTTCGCTTGATGTTTTCTTTCTTCTTTCTACCATTATGCTAATCACTGCCAAAGAAAGTCATATACTGGATTGACTGGCGCCACTGCAATTCATAATATCCAACACTAGTCAAGCCCTTAAGACTGCCAACCTGTCCTTCTGTTTTTATTCTTGAGTCAGCTTCCTTTCCAATTAGTTCCCCTTTCTTATTGTTCTGATGCCATTGTCTTTGAGCTACTTATTCCACCCATACCTTCACACGTGGTAGAAATGTTGCTTCCAAACTCGTAGAGGAAACTGAGGCCATAAATCATGAAATTTCCTCTCCTCTCTACCTCCCTACCTTCAACATACCTGTTTTCATATTTAGCCTTACGACAGGTTTCACGGTCAGAAGTATCCTTCCTTCTTCTCAGCATCAATTCTCATTCTGTGTTTTTGATACAATACCCTCCCTACTTCCTCTGGAGCTTATACCTTTTGTACTCTCTCACTTGCATTATTATCTCTATTGCCTTGTAAAGATTTCCTCCTTTACTATTCAGTCCTCAGTCTTCATGAGTTGCTTCTTAATTTTTTCAGGTCTTCACTCACATATGACTTACTCCGTGAGGCCTTCCTGACCACACTAGCTAAAATCATAACCTCTTATACTCTATTCACACATGGACTCCCTGTCCTACTTTCTTGCTTTCATTTTCTCTTTAGCCCTTGCCACTGTTAACATGCTTTGACTTATTTGTCTTGTACCTTCACTACTGGAATATAAACTCTATAGGGTGGGGATTTTTATCTGAATATTTATCAACTAAAACAAAATTTGGCAAATAGTAGGAACAAAATAAGTATTTATTGAGTGAAATGAATAAAGTAACTACAATTTGACTTCTATTTCCATTAGTCTCTTCCAGATATGAAGATTATCACTGACATTTTGGCTAAATCTATGCCTCCTTTTATTTATCATCCTACTTTCAGTAGAAGTTAGTGCTGTTGTCCAGTTGTTCCCTTAAGAAAACTGAGGGTAGGTGCAGTGGCTCACACCTGTAATCCTAGCATTTGGGGAGGCTAAGGTGGGAGGATCACTTGAGCCCAGGAGTTCAAGACCAGCCTGGGCAACATAGTGAGACTCTATCTTTACCAAAAGAGTTAAAAAATTAGCTGGGCATGGTGGCATGCACCTATACTCCTAGCCACTTCAGAGGACAAGGCAGGAGGATCCCTTGAACCCAGGCGTTTGAGGTTACAGCAAGCTGTGATGGCACCATTGTTCTCCAACCTAGGCAACAGAACAAGTCCCTGCCTCAAGAAAAATTATGTGAGTTCTCTAATCTATTAAGTCTCCTTCACTGATGTTTCTTCATCATCCCACCTTTTAAAGGTAACAGTATTTTCCAGCTATCTGTTCTTGGACCTTTTGTGTTTTGTACTCCTGTTTTCTGAGAAATATTATCCATATTTGTGTTTTTAAACACTACCATTGGCTTCCCAGTCCAGATCTTCAATTACCACTTTCCCCCAGAACTTTTTCTAACTACCTGTTAAAAATCTCCTGGACGATCCACATGTTCTTCAAACTCAACAGAACCAGCAACAGTTCACTACCTTTTCTTCATCTCAAATGTCTTGTTTTAATTAATAGAATCAACATCGGGGTATATCCACTCATCTTTAGTTTATTCTAGGCTCCTTGTCCCCCACCTCTGATTTTGGTCTCCAAGTTCTAATAACGCTTCTTTCTAATTCCATTTTTAACTTATCTTTCTCTGTCTCTACCACTTCTGTCTTACCTCTAGTCCTCGTAATTTTTGACATATCATATAGCAGTAGTCGACTATCTGACTTTTTCAACTTCATAACTACTTAAATCCAATCAGACTTTTACACTGTCACCAGAAATATTTTCGTCAATGCAAATCTTTTGATAGTATTCCCTTTTGAAACTTTAAATGAGTATCATGCGATAAACTCTTATACTCCATAACGTATCCTCAGCCTGCCTTTCTAATTTCTTCAACTCTCTAAGTACACACATTTATTCACTTTATCTCCAAGTACAACATGCGTTTTCTCAACTCTAAACATACAGTTCCAACTTCTAAGCACTCTTAAGTATCCAGTTCAGATACCAGCCTCTCTGTAGATCTTCTCAAAGTCTCACAAAGTAAGTCACCTTGCTCTTTGATCTTAGAGCATTTTGTGCCATACAGCTCCATTAAAAAACATATTTACATTGTGTTTTAAAAAATTGTTAAGTTGTTTATCTTTGTCACTCCACTGTGACAACCAGCCGCCAAGTAATTAAGCTAGTCTAGGTGAGGAGCTAGATCACATACTTAGAAGAGTAAATAGTATGAGGTATCATATGGTATTCATCAAATGATGGAGATTGACTAAGAATAGAGAAATGGAAGCAGTAATGTTTGTTTCATCAGGTTAGATCATCAAGGAAGACTGCACAAAGGAAGGAGCTCTTGAAGGTTGAATGAATTTTGGATAAATCAAGGGTCAAGGACCCAGTGTTTCACTTGAGGGTTATGCTATAAGCCAATATGAGAAAACAAAACTAAAATATAAAAGTCAAGTCGAAGAAAAGTGAGTTATATATTGGGATAAGGAGATTTCAACTTTACTTTGGGTTGCCTGAATGTCATGAATTCACTGTTTATTATGTATGTGCATAATATACACATGCATGCCCCTTAGATACAATCCTTTCTACCCATTCTCATTCTAAAATGACCAGGTCTAAACTTAAAGTTTTCTGAAGTTACCAGAGAATTTATCAGATTAATCCTCTTGTATTATCTTATTTGATTCAAAAGAGTCCTCATGGCATCCTTTGAAGAAAGGGTAATAAAGGATGAACATGTGTAGGATTGTGTCTAACATATGGAAAGTGATTTATAAAGTTCAAGATTCTCCTTTTGACCTCATTGTCCCAACTCAGGGGCCAAATTAGATCTTGTCCTGGTCCAGATAAAATAAGGAAGCACAGAGGCCATAAATGGTATAAACTGTGGATCACAGATAATTTTGTTGACATGGCCACAGTTTTCCTTTGATAAGGTGAGGAGGCAAAAGAAAAAAAAAAAAAAAAGCACTGCATATACTTCTGCAGTTTGAATAGCAAATTGTTAACTATAGCATTGGAAGATTTTCTTGTTCGATGGCTGTCTCTTTATTCAAAAGTTTTTAGGTTAATTAAACTTGGCTCTCCTAATATTTGAATGCCAATAATAAATGCCTTTGGTAAGAAAGATCACAACCTATAAAATCAGTCAAAATTCACATGCTAGAAGAGTCAACACAATTGATAGTGATATTTCCTAACATCCTTTCATCCTAGTATTCTTGCTTCTTTCTGTACTGTTTATTCTAATTATTTTAATCTGTTGAGATTAGTGGTTTGCCCTTTGTTTTCTGGCATGGCACATTGTACAAATGATTTGTGGTGGGACTTTAATTTGTTCATGATGACACTGTTTCTGCCTTTGCCCATGGGAAAAATAAAATTGAGTCATTCTTCCTCTGGCCTTCTTCAGCTGCATATCCTGTCAGTATGATGTTTATCTCAACTTGCCTATTGGTGATTACATTGATTGTGTCGTATTCTTGTATGCAGCTCTGTGCTTCTGGCTTTTTAGATTTGTAGAGTTTGCTTCCTTTAAAAGAAAGCCCATGTGAACTTAGAAACTCACCAATCTCTTGATACTAAGGAACAGAACTGCCTCTGACATGGATTATCAGCTAGTCCTATACTTGAGTATAACTCAAAGAGGAAATTTTGTGAATGGCAGAATATAGAAAGCTGCGTGATAATGAGAGACAATGTATCCAGGCTTGAGTGAAATACCTGTTAACTAAGTTCTTATTGTAAATAACTGAAAGTCAGTGCTGGAAAATGTAATAGATTTGGGAGAAGAGAGTTAGGGTTAGATCTTTTCCCATTTTGAAGTATTTTCTGAAAGAGAAGTGGGATTTAAAGTATTTGGTTATTTGTTGATTTTTCATTTTTTAAAATATCATGTTAAACACGGGCTTTGGGGATGAATCCTGCCATGGCTATCTACTAGTTTTGCCACCTTGGGCAAATTTCATCACCTCTTCAAGCCACAGCATCCTTTATCTATGGCTACTTCACAAGAGTAGTGTAAGGATTGTGTGGGATAAGGGATGTAAATGCATAGGATAGTGCCTAAAATACAGAAAGTGATGTATGAAGTTTGATTGTCTGCATTTGGTAGTGGTTTGGCATGAGAAATTAAGGAAACAAAATAGCTAATGGTCTTTCACAAGAGAAGAGGGTTAGTATGACATTAGACAGAGTATTAGAACAAGGTAATTGTTTTAGTATTCTATTGTTGAGTAAAAAATTGTCACAAACTTAAGGACTTAAAACAACAGACACTTATTATTTCACGGCAGCTATATGCCAAGAGGGGAAACAGCCAACTGGATTCACGGATCAGGATCTCACCAGGCTGAAATCATGATGCCAACTGGTACTGAGATCTCATCGGATGCCCCTTCTGTTGGCAGAATTTGATTCCTTTGATAGCAGGACTGAAAGTGTCATTTTCTTGCTGGCTGTCAGCCAAAGGTCACTCTCAGCTTCTAGGGCCTGCTCCCTAGTCTTTGCCCCAAGCCCCCCTCCCTAGACCTATCCACAGCATGGCAGTTTCTTCTCAGCAAGCATCCCAGAGAGGGAGGAAGGGAAGAGAGAGACACAGATATAGAGAGAGATTTATTTTACTCATCTTACCCATGCTAGTAAGATGAGTCTTATATGTATATGTGGTAATATAATTATGGGAAGGAATGATATCCCATCACTTTTGCCATACTATATTGATTAGAATTAAGTCAGGTCAAAGGGTGGGGATTGTATAATGGCATAAACATAGGGGCCACCCTAGAGTCTACATGCCACAGTACTCAAAGAAATAATAGGTAATTCCCTGGCCTAAGATGTAGGAGAATTAATGGAGAGTCTCCCTTGTTAAGAGTTTAACATGCCTAATGGGAACTAAATATCAAATGCCTCATATTTATTTTTCCGGAGTATCTAACTTTTGAAACTAATGTTTGAGAGATTATTACAGAAGCATTTTTTTTTTTTTGAAACAGAGTCTCACTTTGTCGCCCTTTGTAGAGTGCAGTGGCATCACAGTTAACAGCAACCTCAAATTCTTGGGCTTATGCAATTCTCTTGCCTCAGCTTCTTAAGTAGCTGTGACTACAGGTGCCCACCACAATGCCCAGCTATTTTGTTGTTGCTGTTGCAGTTGTCATTATTGTTTAGCAGGCTCGGGTCGGGTTTGAACCCACCTGCCTCGTTGTATGTGGCAGGCGGCTGTAACCACTGTGCTACAGGCGCCAAGCCCAGAAGCATTTTATTTAGCAAAAATAGTTACATAAGTAGCACAGAATTATATGCTTATTGTAAAAAAAGGAATATTTAACCATGCAACAGCATAAAATGGAAAAGTCCTTTATTCTTCACTCCCTACCGTGTCCCAATTCATCCCCTATCCAGAGGTGCTTAATTATAATAGTTTGGTACTTATTTTTCAGTAATATTTTAAATATAAACAGGATTATGCTATATGTGTTGTTCTGTAACTTGCTTCATTTTTCTAACACTGCTCCTTGGAGATCTTTTTTTGTCAGTCTAGATAGATCTGCTTCTGTTGCTTGATACTATTGCTTTATATACCTGGAAAATTAGGAGATTTCCAATTTTGTATGGTTATAAGCAAAACTACAATGAATTGTATGTATGCACATATTTATGCACTTGTGGGAATTATCTTATTGGGAATAGATTCCCTAGAAGGAGAATCGATGGGTCAAAGGGTATGCACATTTTATAATTAATAAGAAAATAAATATTTAAATAATGCTAAAATGTGCTCCAAAAAATACCTTGTATATTTACAATTCTAGCAACAGTGTGAGCAGTGTGTATGTGACAGTGCTCTTTTTTCTCTTTAAGGTCTTTCCCCAAATCAGGAATGTGTTACCCTTAGTAACCTGGTAGGGGGCGCAATAGAGGTCAGCGAGCAAGGGGATGAGAACGTGTAAGAGCACTGGAAAGTATGGGTAGCAGTAGTGCCCATTTGGCTGACCTCAGAAAATGTAGGCACACTAATAGATTTTGAAAAGTGCTTCCAATGCTACATTATATCAAGAGATGCCATTTCTTATAGTGTATAAATTAGAGTACTCATTCGGATTCAGCCCACATTATGTACACATCCCTACATCTATGAAAATAGCTCATTTAGAAAGTGAACATTTCAGGTGTGTAAAAAATACCATGGAATGTTGATAATGCATATTATTAACGCAACAGCTCTAAAAGTCCTTCTTCAAAGCCATTTCCAAATCACCTATGATTACATGGTAAGAGACCTCTGAAAACAAGTAAAATAGTTCTGTAAACTAGGTTATCTATCAGAGTACTAAAAAGCCCGCTGAGAGCTATCATGTAAAAAGGTCACAATCTGTACCCCCCAAAAAAGGAATACAATTGCTTTGATAATATATAATAATGCCAAAGGATATTTTGTAGAATGCTATTGCTGGGGCTACATGAAGATTTTTCAATTTGCTGATTACAAAGCCTGCTCAGAATCTCAAGGCTCACTCCTTATCATCATGATTTGTCAATAGCTGCACTTCATGTTCAGTTTTCTGAAAGTAATTATGAATGCTGAAGAAATACTCAATTTTGTCCAGTTTTTGACAGCTACATTCTAACTACTACCATCTAGTTTTTCTCTTTTGAGTGAGAATATACAGGGGGAAGACTACAGGAAAAGAAACCTTACCCCATGCTTTCTGTTTTGGATGCACACTTTCAATTAATTACGGGTACAATTTGTGGATCGATCATGTAAAGTAGTAATCTTGGCTTAGACCAATTGGTTTAATCACCCTGAATTACATGTCCAATATAGAAGTTACAGACACACAACCCTGCCAACACTGAAAATTTCTGATTATAGAACAGTCAATGAATAGTGTTTTGAAAGAATTGAAGGTATTGTATACAAAAGCAACTTTTTAAAAGAAATTATTTATGCCATTTCTTAAGTTTAGAAATAAATTATTTCAAATATGTTATAATTTCTCCAAATATGTTAGAGTGAAGCCTGAGTTCTGTACCAGACTCAAAAGATAAATAGTCTAAGTGTTCAGCAAATTCTGCTTATCATAGCTCACTCTATACTGATACTGGTATATAAAAGGCTCTGAGAAGTCCTCTAATAAAGAAATCTATACAGAGGTGTTCAACATTAAGTTCCTCAAATTTATTTGTGTTGAGACCTTTTTCTCTTAAAACAACACTCAGTAGCTTTCCCAACATTAGGAAATGCTGATTTAAGAAATGCAATTCCTACCATTAGCATTATTTAGCTATAAAATGTTTCAACATTTTCCATGTTAATTTCACATCATTCCTTTTGACTTGCTTGAAACTTTGAATTCCTTCTAAAAATACAAATATATCTCAAAAATATGAAAAGAATATACTTGGCAGGCAAATTGATGTCAGCTTTATTTATAAAATTCATCATAAAAGGCTTACTAATTAAGACTGCGGAATTAGCTGTGTAGTGGGAAAGAAGATAATTCTGGATAACCAGACCTCTCTTTTCAAAAGATTATTTAATTCATGTTTAATAAAAAAAAAACGCAGCCCTCAAAAGATGGCATTTGATAAACCCTCATCTTTGAACTAATTTATTTTTCCTGTTATCATTGTTAACTTTGCTTGTGAAAGATAATCTGAGGGCACCTCAGGAATTAGATAAAGAAGAACTGCTGGGTCACCTTCATCCAGGTGATGAACTGATATCCGTGATTGAAAATTGTAGTCAACTTAAAACAAAACAAAATAAAAGAGGAAATTACTGTCAAATGGAAGTGTAGTTTTGGAAGCTGAACACTTATAAATTGTGTTGACCGGGAACTTGCACCTGAGCCACGGTGAATCACTTCACTTGGATTATATTTAATGGCAATTGGAAATATCCTTGTTCCTTATGCTTTTATTGTGTGGCACAATTTTGCAGTTACTCTCAGAAAGTCAAGTTTATTGGGAAATAAATTTTCAGCGTTTCATATGTTGTCTTTAAAGAAACAGTGGTCACCACCTGCCGCTTGACACCAACCGATGTCATTTTTCTTCCCAATCAAAAAAAGCAGGTCAGCAATTTCCTAGCAGGACAAAAGTACTAAAGGTTACTCTTTTCCTGCCTTGTATCATGGGCAAGGCTTATACCTACTACAATGGGTAGCATATATCTTCGGAACCTCCCTCCAACTACCCTACTCCCACCAAGAAGAAAAATACTTATGCTATTGTCACAAGGCTTGAAATTCCATACTGCACTCTCCTTTGGGTCCGAATAAATACACAGGATGTCTATAAAGTTCATGTGCAATGTAAATTAGACAACTATTTTTTATTTTTATTTTTATTTTTTATTTTTTTTAGAGGCAGAGTCTCACTTTATCACCCTCGGTAGAGTGCCGTGGCGTCACGTGGCTCACAGCAACCTCCAACTCCTGGGCTTAGGCGATTCTCTCGCCTCAGCCTACAGGCGCCCGCTACAACGCCCAGCTATTTTTCTGTTTTGCAGTTCGGCTGAGGCTGGGTTTGAACCCGCCTCCTTCGGTATATGGGGCCGGCGCCCTACTCCATGACTCACAGGCGCTGCCCTAGACAACTATTTTAAATTGCACACAGACTTTATGGACACCCTATATTTTCTGTAAAGGCTACAATTTTTTCAATTGTATGTTCATGCAAAACTTTTATTACTTCTAAGTCTTTGTATAATCTGTTTCCATTGACTGATTCCACTCTCCTCACACCCCCCATCCACAGACCCATATCCTTCCCAGCCTTCCAGACTCCTGTGCAGGATCTAAACTTAAAAGCCACTTCCTCCAGAACCCTTACGTACTCCCTTCCATGCCCAATCACACCTTGTAATTTCCCCACCAGATCAAAAAAGAGGTTGGGGAAGTCCAGTGTATTGTCCTTGCTTCACTGGAAGGTCTCGTGTCTATCTTGTTATCCTTAATTACTCAAGGTGTCCACGGCAAAGTTAGCCTCTCTAGATTACTGGAGTCAGAGGAAGACCAAAACAAGGGATTTATGTGATGCTTTGCCTATAGGACTTTAATGCAGCTTTTTGTTCACAGAAAATAACGTTACTGTACATTATATATTGCAGAGCTCCTGCAAATTCACACACACTAAAAGCCAAAATAGTTCCCTTAGGTGCTATAGGATCTTGTTTTTCAGAGTGGTCCACAGAGTAGCAGCATCTGTATTATCTGAGATCTTGTTAGCAATACAAAATCCAGTCCCCACCAAAGAGGTACTGAATCAGAGTCTGGATTTTAACAAGAGACCCAGATGATTTGTGTGCATATTAAGATTTGAGGAGCAGAGGCCCAGGAAAAATGCTGGCAGTGTGCTAGATGTATACTTTAGTTAAAAGCAGGAAACACTGGAAGGAAATTACCTTTTATTTAATTGGTACAGCCTTACTATTTTAGAGCCTCGAGTCCAAAATTAGCCTATGTACTGTTTTTGAAAATAAGAGAAAATGGAATTTTTAAACTTTAGAATAATTAAAGGTATTTCTTTTATTTTTACCCTCACATCCTCCAATGATGCAGTGATTCTCCAGTAGTAACAGGCCTACTAGTTCCTGGGGTGTATTGTATACATGCTGATTTCTAGGCCACAGACCCAGAGATTCTGTATTAGGTGGTCCGTTTGGGTCCATGGAGCTGCAGTTTTAACAAGCTGCGTAGATGATTCTAAAGCAGGTGGTCCATGGACCTCATGTTTAAAAACAATGAGGGGTGAGGAGCAACCGGGAGAGAGAATATGAGGGCTGTCAGAAAGTATCCAGCCATGTTTGTCTCGAGTTTTCATATGACATGGCTGGATACTTTCTGGACAGCCCTTGTATTATATAAATATAATAAAATAAATGTCACGTGCATCAATTCAAGGTGCTTCCCCTGAAAATACACTACCTCTACTTTCAGAGGACCAGGTAAAGAACATATTTTATCTTTAGCTCAACTTTTATTCATGTTTGCAAAAGTTCTACAATCAGTGACATATTATTTTTCAACATGAAATATTACTTCTATGGATAGGCCTGTGGTTAAAAGCCTCAGCTATCATTAGCTATCAGAGCATATATAGTCTTTTACTGGAAGCACTCAAAACATAGCACAAAAATGATCACCCTCCCCCTGCACTACTACCACCCCCATCAACCACACAGTCCATCAAGCCCAAGAGGCTGCTACTGGGAGCACCAAAGGCAACGTTGCAGATGGGGAACTTTCTCTTAATAATGCAGCATAGCTCTATAGACTGTAGCCCATCCATTTATAAGAACTTGAGAATGACTTGAGTCCAACATGTGTCTATTTGCCTGGCAACTGATTCTGGAATTAAGTAATTAAATATATTGGAAATGATAACTTGACAGTAGTTTGTGTACTATAAATAACAAAGAATTTCTTTGTTTTTATGTGCTTGAAAATGACTTTCTACTTGGCTACAAAATCCAATGCTGTAAACTCTAGAGACAGCAGTAAAGGAGAGGCTTTGCCTATGTCCAAGTAAAGACTCCACAGAGCACTGAACTAGAAAAGATAAGTCTCTTAGATACACTGTGAACCTAGAGAGGAAGGTTAGGAGGGCCACTCGTGCATAATGTGGTTCCCCTGTGAACAGAACAAGGCAGCCAGGAAGTCAATAAAGGTCTTGATTCCACTCTGGCTCCTAATGGTAATGAGTCATTGAATGCATCTGTTCCTTGCATTCCTCTGGTATCCCAGAAGGAGAGGAACATAAAATAGAAAACCTCAAGGAAGCTCAACAACAACAACACAAAATGAAGAAAATACACTAAAGAGATTAGGCATCTCAGTGAATGGAGCTATAAGCAACATGTGGTAGTGCTTAGAAGGTGGGGAAGCCAAGATTAAATCTGCATCTTCACTTTTATGGATTTATAAAAAAGAAATTAATCAAGTTTGCACCCCTTCTTTAAAACAAGTGCAGTTTTTTCTGGAAAAAAAGTACTAAAAACATCTGAATTTCTTTTCAATGGGCTGTTGCAGCATCTTATGAAATATGTGAAAATTAAATGTATCAGCTTGCACTCAGATGTGTGCATTATTCACATTAGCTGAGGAACCACTAAGGGGGATTTGTGAGGTGAGCAGATCTCTGAAATGGGACAGGTAGGGAAAGGGGTAGGAGGAGTAAGGAGGCAACAGGAATCAGCTGTGTTTAATATACTCCTAAGCTCTGAACCAAGAGGCAAAAAGCACGTTCTTAGACTCTAAAGTACTGAAGGTGTTGCAAATATAAGGAACAGCAAGGGGCTCTAGATGAACAGAATGTTTGGTAAAGCTGCTCAGAAAGTGAAGTTGATGCAAGTCTGGCAAAGTGGAAAATAATGCCTCATGGACAAAAACAGGATCTAATTTTAAGAGAAGTAGTGTTTAAAGGGAACAAATTTTACTCTTATTGCAAGTTCACTGTTGGTTATCTAATTCTGATAGGACTTGTATGCCAGTAGGAATACCCAGCACATGATAATTTGCTATAGCTTTCATTGAAGCTTGGATAAGGCAAAAAAAAAAAAATAAAAAAAAAAAAAAAAATGATATCAATAACACCATAACTTAATTTGAGGCTTCTAGTATTATGAATTTGTTCGTGTTTAATGAAAGGCCCCATGGTTCAAAAGAAAAGGTGGGACTGCACAGGAAATGACATGGTGGTTTTCCATTTGTTTATTTTACAAATATTGAGTACATACTTTGCATCAGACAGTAAACTAGGCCTTGGGTCATGCTAATATGAAGTTGTAGGCAGTAGACCAAGAGCACAGAAAGCTCAAGAAGTGATGAGGAAAAAAATAACAGAAGAGTGTCTGTTCATGTCTTTTTCCCACTTTTTGATGGGGTTGTTTGATCTTTTTTCTTGCTGATTTGCTTGAGTTCCTTATAGATTCTGTTATCACCCTTTATTGGATAAAAAGCATGCAAATATTTTCTCCCATTCTATAGGGTTTTTTATTTTTATTTTATTTTTTTTATTTTTTTTTTGTGGAGACAGTCTCACTTTATCACCCTCGGTAGAGTGCCATGGAGTCACACAGCTCACAATAACTTCCAACTCCTGGACTTAGGTGATTCTCTTGCCTCAGCCTCCAGAGTAGCTGAGACTACAGGTGCCCGCCACAACTCCCGGCTATTTTTTTTGTTGCAGTTTCTGGTCCTGGGTTTGAACCCACCACCCTCGGTATATGGGGCCGGCACCCTGCCCACTGAGCCACAGGCGCCACCCATCTATAGGTTTTCTATTCACTCTATTAATTCTCTCCTCTGCTGTGCCTGAGCTTTTAATTTAATCAGGTCCCGTTTGTTAATTTTTGTTATGGCTGTGTTTGCTTTTGGGGTTTTCCTCATAAATTCTTTGCATACACTGATGTCTATAATAGAGTTTTTCCAACACTTTCCTCTAGCATTTTTATAGTTTCATACCTTAGGTTTAAGTCTGTTATCCATAGTGCATAAATTTTTGTGAGTGGTGAGAAGTACAGATCCTCTTTCCGTCTTCTATGTGTGGCTATCCAATTTTCCCAGCACAATTTATTGAATAGGGATTCTTTTCCCCAGTGTATGCTGTTGTCTGCTTTGTCAAAGATCAGCTGGCAATATGAGGATAGTTTTGTATCTGGGTTTTCTGCTCTACGCAATTAGTCTATGTCTCTGTGCCAGTGCCATGCTGTTTTGGTTACTATTACCTTGTAGTATTGTGTGAAGTCTGGTAAGGTGATGCCTCCTGATTGGTCCTTTTTGCTTAAGGTTGCTTTGGCTACTTTTGGCTCCTTTCTGGTCCTCTACAAAGTATAGAATTATTTTTTCTAGGTCTGTGAAAACTTACCTTGGTATTTGAATGGGGATTTCACTGAATCCATAGATCACTTTGGGTAGTATAGATATGTTAACAATGTTGATTGTGCTGATCCATGCGCATGATATATTTTTTATTTGTTTACATCCTCTGTGATTTTCTTCCTCAGTAACTTGTACTTCTTCTGTAGTTCTTTTACCTCCTTGGTTAAATATATTCCTAGGAATTTTATTTTGTTTATTACTATTGAGAAAAGAAGATAGACTAATGGCCAATAAACATATGAAAAATGCTCAACATCTCTAATTATCAGGGAAATGGAAATCAAAACCACAATGAGGTATCACCTAATTTCAGTCAGAATATCCTTTATTAAAAAATCCCCAAACAATAGATTCTGGTGTGAATGAGGAGAGAAAGGAACACATATACATGGTTGCTGGGATTGCAAACTACTAGCACCTCTATGGAAAGTTGTATGGAAATACTTCAAAGAACTTAAAGTAAACATAACACTTGATCTAGCAATGCCACTGTTGCATATTTACCCAAGAGAAAAAGTCATTTTGTCAAAAACACAGGCACATTTGAAACTTTATTGAAATACAATTTACCATTTCAAAGACGTGGAACCAACCCTAGTGCCCATCAGTATGTGAGTGAATTAATAAAATGTGGTGTGTGTCTGCCTTAGAGTACCACTCATCCATTAAAAAATGGTGAACTAATACTTTTTGTAACAACCTGGATGGAACTGGAGACCATTCTTCTATGTGAAGTCTTACAAGAATAGAAAAAGAAGCACCACATGTACTCACGATTAATTTGTAAGTAATCCATCAACATCCATGAGCACGTTTGGTAGTAAAACTCAATGGAAAGCAAGCAGGGAGGAGGGGTCAGGGCAGGGGGTAAATTCACACCTAACAGGTATAACACACACTATCTGGGTGAGGTGCACACTTGAGGTGAACTTTGACTTCAGCTGTACAAAGCTTTTCATGTAACCAAACCATTTGTACTACCATAATACTCTGAAATTTTTTAAACTGCCAGAAGAGACATAGAACATTGAGGAAAAGTGAAAGGAAAACATTTGTGTCATCATTTTGTCTATACCTGGCTTTGACAACAGTACAAGCATGAGATTCAATGTTGCAAACTTTGGAATATTTCTAGGGAATCTATTTGACTTTCTAGAGGCGAACTGTGCAATAACAAATATAACTTGCTGTTGAAAACGGACCACAAAAAAGCCAACTTAGGGTGATTATGCATGAGAAAGAAAAGTTGCTCAACATGTTCTCAATATGTCCTTGAGGCTTTGTTTAGAAATCTTCCTGAATTTATATAATCCCCAGCAAGGCCTCTATTTCTGTCAAAATGATGCTGGCATCACATACCTTCCTGTTCAGTGAGTGGACAGTGGTTTGAGAGCATCTGAGGTAAGAAAGACGTAGTGAGCCTTGACCCTAGGTAAAAGGACCAGTAGGTGGCATGTTGATTCCATGTCTATGGTATCCTCTCCAAATCCATTCTTTTTTATTGTTTTTTATCATTCTCAGAAAGAGGCAGCCAGATTACTCACCTGCTAGCCAAGATGGGTCACAACCTATGCTGTGCATGCAGAACTTTTGAGAAGCCCCAGGTTTCTGGGAATGGTGCAAAAGCAATTGTAAACGATTGGTACTCCTCTGTACTAAGTTTTGTCCATTCTTTCCTAATAACAGGGAGCACATGTTGCATGCTGAGGAAGTCTTTTTGGCTTTGCAGGAGTCCTTGCTTTCATTTACAGAATCCAGGCTCCCTAAATATTGTAGCTGGGTTTAGTTTTAAATTCTGTTGCTCATCTGTTTGCTCCTCTGCGTTCATTTTTCTTTCTTTAACCAAAAGGACAAAAGATGATGTGTTTATCTAAATGCATGTGTTTTCCGCTGAAGAAGAAAGAAAGACATGGAGGAAGGATTCTTTCTCCACCCAACTGAGGGCAATGTTTTGAGACTGCTAAGCATTTTCTGACTATTTTTGTTGCCAGTAATTTTACTAAAAAGTATCTAGTTACATGACAACATTTTACTCTTCTGAGCTCTCAGGTGCAAACCTTCTGGAGGTAATTTTAGACACAGAAATATCTTTTTCTTGATAACTATGTCCCCATTTCGATCAACAGCAACATGTAAATCACCTTGAAATAAGCACAGGAAATCATATTCTAACTTCATTCCTGTTTTGCTGGAGAAATAAAATATATAAGCAAAAGGACATATGAAGTTTGCTATAATATATTAATGCCAAAGTAAAATTATAATATGTATATTATAAAATTATAATATCTATTATATCATAAAATTACATACGTGGGTATCTTTGAGATCTTCTTTGGCAAATTTCATTAGTATTGAATACTTAGAGCTTCACTTGAAGTGGTTAATAGGCAGTTGAGTACTGATTAGCACATATTTTAAGCAAGATCTGATTAACCTAAGGAAAACAGAGCAGCAGCTTTTTGGAACATAGGGCATTTCAGAGATGTTAGGCCATGCACATTTGCAGATTTATGTCATTTTAAAGCTCCATAGCAGCCAGTCTTTATTTTAATCTTAAGCTCTTTCTAAAGTTAGCTGTCTAACATAATGTGTACCCAGAATTTGTACACAGATACCTGAGCAGTCATTCTAGAAGATAAATGTTTAAAATTTTGCCTATGTTTCTGCCATGTTTATTACTAAGTCTTATTGCAAATTAAAAATCTAATGCTTTGAATGAGGTGACACTTCATTCAAAAATATAATAAATATTTTGTATTATGTTCTGAGAATATTCAGTATGAACTAGATCAGTCTCCCAAGAGAGTTTAGTTGATGGGAGTACCAAAAGAACTTATATAAGTGGTTTTGCCTGGGAATCTCATGCTATAGATTCCATTGATATCATTATTATAAGCTTATTGTGTAGCCCCTTGCATTTATCTGATGGTGGACATCTAAGAAAAAATATATATATTTTAAAGTAGTATCTGGTGGTCGATATTATTATCCTCATTTGAAAGATGGATGAACAGTGGTCTAGAGAGGTCAAACCATATGTCCAACTTATAAGAAGTAATTGCCAGAGATTGAATTCTCAAGGCTCCAATCCTGTATTCTATCCACTCCTGTCACTTGGCTGTGAAGCCATCAAGGATTTACTATAAGCAGAACTAAAAACAGCAGGACCTCCTTCACTTGTGATGTACCAAAGAGATAAGGGCCAATCACTTGACAGAATGGATTGAGCCTGATTGCATCTGAAGGACATGGGCCAGATGATTTAAAAGGACTTTTTTGTGTTCATGCCTAAAATGACCATTGAAGTACTTCACTTAGAAAAAATGCTGTAAAGGTAATGTTTCATTAATTTCCCTGTTCTGAATATGGTGCCTTTTTATGACTAGCTGACAAACATTTTCATCGGATGAACAGAGCTAATGATGTCACCTCTGTCTACTCAGCAATTCTCCATCACTCTTTTCTACGCTGAACACTCTATTTTGTTGTTAGTCTTTTGTAAAGACAGAGAGAGAAATACGCACAACCACCTACTTTATTTTTCTGTATGAAACCTTTTAAATACATCAGAAAAGTGCAGAAAATATAGCATTTATATGCCCACAATAGTATTAAGCTTGTATCATTATATGGCCACATTTGATTCATAGCACTATTTTTGTTTTTAGAAATAAAATGTTAAAGACATGGGTAAACCTCCACCTTCCTTCTTTCCTTCCCAGAGTTAACCATTCTCTTGAAGTTGGATTTGGTTTTTATCATTCCATGATTGTCTTTATAATCCTACTATATATGTAAGGACACATCAGTAAAAGTTACTAAAACTTATTTTGCCTCTCAAATTTTCTTAAATGTTGTACATGTTTTTCAAATTGATTTTTTCAATCAGCTTTGTTTTTGAAATGTTTCCATGTTGATACAGAAAGAACTAGACAATTTATTAGTGTGTGATATTTCATTATGTGAATAAATATATTCATTACCTTTGCCGAAGGACATTGAGATTATTTTTTTAACCACACTAGCTCAGCTTCAATGAATTTTCTTATGCCTATTTCTTGGTGAACATATATGAGTTCTCTAGGATAGCTACCTAGAAGGAGATTATCTTCCCTTAGTGAGTTTTTAATCTTCAAATTTACTTGGTATACCAGATTACCTTTCAAAATAATTGTATCTCATTTTCATTCTGACCAGGGATATATATATATATATATATATATATATATATATATATATACTCCTTTTCCCCCATATCCTCACTGACACTTGGTGTTATTGTTACCAGTATTTCTTTCTTCAATAGGTCCTTGGCCTCAGGGATTCAAAGAATGAACGTATGGACCACAGATCACTGGTAGGATAAGATTTATTAGACAGAAAAGAACTTAGAAAAAGCACCAGAGCTCATAGCGAGGGAAAGACCCAAGTCAGAAAATTTCTGCCTGGATCCTTTGTCTAGGGGTATATATAGTTGCATGTATTCTCTGTAGTTAAATTTGGCCAAGACTTGGTAACAAATGAATGGATGGTCCCTTCCAATCTGGTGAGATGAATGAGCTTAATGAATGGATACAGTCCCTTACCATAGGGACAAGATGAATGAGCCATTCCCTTCATGAAATTGCCCAGGCCTAGGAAAATTACATGAAATTGTCCAGGCCTAGGAAGTGGGGGACCCCATTCAGACCTAAGTGTGTGAATCCTGTATCACCTTTAGGGCTGTGAAATGCTCACAGGGTAGTAGCCCAACTGGAGGAGGGCTCTCGAGGTCCCAAGGTGGTTCTGGGGTCGACATGGACAGAAGCGCAGGCTGTGCTGTGGTCTCCCTCAACTAACCAGGGACCCTCTGGCTTCATGCTTGTTCCTCTCCACCACACTTGGTTCTACAGCCCTCACCTCCCAGCATCCTGCTGCACCAACATCCCCTGGACAGTGACACAGAAGGCGAGGCAGGTCCTCTTAGGCAGGCCAGCACAGCCCCAGCTGCACTGAGGTACCACCTGCTCCGTATCATTATCAGACTTACTATTTTTTTTCAGTCTAATGAGTATAAAATAGAATCTTGTGGTTTTCATTTATACCACCCTGGCTTTAATTACTGGTGGGGATGAATATCTTTTCATAGTTTTTGGCCATTGAAGTCTCTTTCTCTGTTAATTGCTTCAAATTTTTTCTTTCTCATCTCTTTTTAGAGCAGTTTGGTCTTTATAATTGATTTGTAGGGATTCTTTATATATTCTAAATACTGATCCTTTGTCAGTTACATACATTGCGAATGCCTGTCTCAGTCTGTGTGCTTATCTTTTCAGTTTGCTTCTCATTTTCCAATCTATTCCAATCTTTTTATTTTATTTCAGTTCACAAAATAAAAACAAATTATGGATAGCTTGAGTTTGTGTCCTGTTTAATAGACAAAAATTATATACTTAATGTAATTACAACTATGCTATTCCTTTCTTCCATATAACTTTCAAACTTACTAAAAATTCATCCCAAATTCTAAAAATATCATGATTTTGCCATGTTTACAGAGAAAACTAAAATTTGTTGGGAATCATACTGATGTGGTACACATTTCTTTTCTTCTTGGTTTTCTTTCTGCTTCAGCACAAAAGCTAATTGCTTATGCATTTCCCTGGCCCATCTGCCCAGTTGAGGGAAGAATCTCTCTATCTAGCTAGAGGACTACTCTTTACAAGTTTGATGAACTGGTATGCCTGTGGGATATGTCTGAAGTCTCTCTGCTCATGTTTTATCTTGTTTGATTTCATTTGCTTTAAGTGTAAGCAATGTATTTTCTGTTTGTGAATAAGATTAGGGAGCATACTTTTCCAGTAGACATCTGTAAAATGAAAAATGTTTGGCAGTGCCTTTTTTCCTTTTATACATCTAACTAGGCAGCAGTTAACATCCATTTCTGCAATGTTGCAAAACTATCTACCTATTTTTTCCCTGTTTAACCTATAATTAAAATAGTACTGTATTTAAAATAGTATTCCATTGCCAACATCTTTGAGAGTTTCAGTCATTCCTTTTTGTTATCTCATAGGTCCAGTAGACATTTTAGATAGAGAGAAGGCAGTGTCCCATTCACTCAGATGTGATTGTTTAAGGTTCCTAATGAATAGTAATATGATATTTTAGAATCAGTGTTTATATGGCATGAATATTACTAAGTTTATATTTCACTGATATTCACCATGCTGAGAACAGTTCTGCTTTTGTTCCCTTTGCAGATGGAGCCATATCTACCTCTTAAACAGACTTGCCTGAAAATGAAGGAAATAGCTTTCTAAATGCTATTTTATAAAAGTCTGTGTCACTGAAGTAGCTTATCAGGGCATGATAGAGAAAATAAGATCTATGCATTGTAGTTGGATGGCAAACCCTGGAGCTCAGACTAGAATCTACATTATACCAGCTTGAGGCAGATGAGACACCCAGGAACATAACCTGATTGATATCCTAAGTCATGGGATTAACAAACTGGAGTAAGTGGAGTTAGTGCCCAAATCCAGATAGAGAGCGAGGATCCAAAGCAAATACTGTGACAGTGATAGAATAAAGAGCCTAATTAAGAAAACCAAAGCAGTAGGAAGAAAGTAAAGAGCAAGTAGTAGCAAACTCAGGCCATTTCATTTCTATGAACCTCAGTTTCATCATCTATTAATGTAAGGATTACATTATTGGCCTTCTACCTTTAACTTGTTTTGATCCTGTTTCTAAAATGTGTGCCAACACACAGGACTAATGTTCAATCCAGTTATCAAGGAACCGTCTGCTGTTATGAGAGGATCAGGCCATTAGTCAGGCAAATAAAACACTCTTATAGGATATGTAGGTGGTTGCACTGGATTTTTAATCTTCATAAATTTTATTGGGCTTGGATATCCAAGAGGAAGAAAAGTACAAAGGAATTATATCGCTTCTAAAAAAGAATCAAGACTGTATTGCACTTATAATATAGAGTTAAAGGAAACAGCAGACCAGTAAAGAGTACTTGAGTAAGGAAGGAAGAGACAGGAGAACAAGGAAAAATATATAAATTTTTTGAAGTAAAGATTGTTAGGAAGCTGGGAGAAAGGTTTAGACACTAATAACAAAAAAGTATAGGGAATAATATGGTACTTTAAGAAGGGGAGGATGGACTTGCTTTACTGTATAATCACAATATATTTATCATCTATGCATGAATGTACTCTTCTATAGAAAGCATTGTTATAGACATAGGTAGTGAATATGTGTGTATAGCATATTTTAGATAATTCTTAATAGAAAATTATGTTGAACGTGCTTTAATGATATGACATGACATTGTAATTAAATGTTCACCTGCTTATCCCTTAAACCAATACCACTAAGTCACATGTGGTCCATGGAAAATCATTTTATTGGCAAAGTCATCAGGAGCCTCTCCATGGTCCATGGTATACATTTTAAATCCAACTATATCCCTTCCAAAAGCATTCGTATTGGGCACGCAATAGCTATGCCTCTTTCCTATGTCTTTGAAGCTACTTTTAACGAATGGCTAAATGGGATGATTCTCCTGTGGAGTGATATTCCAGTGGTCATTTCTCACTTGTGGAGCCCCATTTTTGCTGTTCTTTCTTTAATTTCAATATTTCCCATTAACTTGAATCATTTATGAAGGTAACCCTGTGCTAACTCTTAGTGACCAGCCAAACTGAAAACAAATCAGTGACCTCTTAGAAGCTAATGTGGGGGATGTGTCCTATTGCTCCCCAAAGGATGGGAAATATTAATACTTAGGGTAAGAGGTTAATAAAAACGAGAGTCAAATGTTGTAATAAATTCATTCACAGAACAGAAATGTATTTTAACATTTTATAATATATATAAAACATTTATAAATATCAACTAATGTATATTTAATGGACATAGCAAGGACTCTACTGCTTAATATCTAAACATTATATTTCATAATTATGACCTGCTCACTGGGCAACATTTCACAGATGAGAGGTCAAGACAGGGAAAACAATTTCTAGAAGCATAAGCCCTAAATGTACTTTTTATAGCACTTTAGCAAATCAGATTACTGTATTTACCCATGTCCATCTCTATCTCTTAATTTTAAAAAGGAAATAGTTTTTATTACTGTTGTTTTACTCAAAATATATTTGCTGTGTACCTCCTGTGTGCTGATAAGTCTTAAAGGACAGAAGGAAGTTTGCTAAATCACAAAGTGGGGTTGACTTTTCAGGCAGTTTAAACCACATGGGCAAAACTCCAAAGGCATGAAAGAACATGGAATTATTGGAGAAACTACAACTAGTTTAGTTTAACCAGAGTAAAAGGTGCCTGAGGGGGAGGTGAAGCCAGAGAGGTAGACAAGCACTACTTTATGAAGGGCCTTCTGTGTCATCTTTGAAATTCAGACTTTCTTCTGAAGACAGTGGTAAACATGGTAGTGATATGATTGCATTTAAATTTCAGCAAGCTGCATCTAGCAGCAATCTAAAATAAAGACTGAAGGAGAAATGGTTAAATTTGGAGACAAGATTGCCGATTAACAGGCTATTTCATTGGTCCAAGTGAAAAAATACAGATTTGTAATAAAACTGTGGAAGATAAAACAAGGTGACAGGGAGAGGCAGCATTACTGGGCTGAGTATGGGCTTTAAAGTATTTCAGAAATAACTTTTAATTACAGCATTTACTATCTCTGTGGCTTTTGGCATTACTGACTTATTTAAGCTTGCAATGATGTGGCACAGTGCCTGATGTTTGATTAATGGTTAATATTCGTATACAGTTTGGCTGGATGCAGGTAGCCAGTTATAGACAGGGGTTGAAAGAAAGGCTGCAATCTACAATGACTCACATAATTTCCCTTCCGATCAAATAGTCAATGGCAGTCAAAGCCCCCTGATAAATTGGAGTAGAATATGTGGTTGTTTCTCAATAATAAGAGAAACAGTATGCAACTTAATTGTACATTTATATTTATTAGTATGGCTTTAAAAATAATAACAGTTGCTATGACTATGAGGTAGAGAGCTAAGAAAAGAAATCAAAGCTAAGCAAGATTGATGAGACATCTGGAGGTGAGGAGTTTCTTTGTAAGTTTTAACTGAAAACTGATGAAGGGTTTTAAAGATAAAAGTAATATATTAAAATTATAATAAATATGATGAGTAAAAAAATCACAAGATTCTAAAGCTGCAGAGGACTGCAGAGTCCATCTGGTTCAATTGCTTCAGCTTCAAGATATGCTAAGAATGTGACCATAGCTGCACAAAAGCTAACTTGTGGTTCATTCAACTCACTGTTTTCCTAGACAGAGACTGTTTTGGAAATTATGGTGGTGCTTTTCCATGAAATACTTTTCCAGACCCAGAGGGATTTTTTTTTAGACAGAGTCTCACTACGTCACCCTCTGTAGAGTGCAATGGCATCACAGCTCACAGCAACCTCAAACTCTTGGGCTTAAGCAATTCTCTTGCCTCAGCCTCCCAAGTAGCTGGGACTATAGGTGCCTGCCACAATGCCCAGCTATTTTGTTGTTGTTGTCATTGTTGTTTAGCAGGCCCAGACCAGGTTCAAACCCACCAGCCCCTGTGCATGTGGCCAGCGCCCTAACCACTGATCTACAGGTGCTGAGCTGAGAGGGATCATTTCATAACTGCTCATAGATCCATCATTGAACAATGTTGGTAAACATCTCTTAAAGGGATTCAGCCTCTTTTAAAAGTTCAATTTTCTCCTGTATAAACCTACCAGTTTAACCTATAATGTATACCTATCTTTTAGCAGTTGCCTCTTGCTAATTTCCACCTGTCATTATAGGACATATAATTTCCATTGATCTTTCCTTTGGCTCTTTTTATTTTTTTCTATTTTCCATAAAAGAAATTATGCTTTGATGACCAAATGCAAGCAAATAATTTTTTCCTATTATATCTCATACCAGTATAATTTTCTATTATATCTCATGGCTAATAATAACACCTTACGTTTATTGCCTACACACTATCAGCCAGACACTATTTTAAGAGTTTCACATATATAATCTTTACATGAGACAGGCGCTATTATTATTATTCCAGTTTACAAAAGAGGAAACCAAAACCAGAGGGCTTAAGTAATTTGTTTGGGGTCACAGAGCTATTGAATTGCAGAGTCTATATTCAAACATGAGCAGTGACAGTCTGCTCTAGAGCCCACTTTCAAAACCACCCCATCAGACTGACCAATAGCTTTTTCTGGCTAAGGAACTGACGCTGTTTGTAACATTACGAAATGCTTGTCTATTTGGATATAATTATGACTTGCTTAATACAATTTCTTTCATTTTGCCTCTCCTAATGCCTTCATACAGGCAATTTCTGTTTTGACAATCGCCTTCAGATGCATGTGCATTTGTTTGAATTTTGTTTAATTTTGTCATTAGGAATATATACCAAGGGCAATGGCAAATGTTGCATTATAAAGGGGGAGGGCAATAAATCAATAAGGCCTCCCCCACTTCTTGTATCTCGAAGAACTCGGGGATGTGATGTAGCAGAACACTGTTAAAAATTCATAGTAGTAACTTGTGTTGTATATTATGTATGGCAAGTAAACTTTTTAGTCTGTTGGCAAAGCCCTAGGGCAGCAGAGAGGTACCTCAGAGCACAGAAAGTGCATTTGAAATGGTAATGAGAAGTGAGTCTCCCGACAAAGAGCCAGTGAAATATTTCTCTGAGACAAACATATATTTGGAAAGGGTAGAAAGTCATTGACTGCTGCCATGCCATGACCTGTTTTAATGTTTTCTTTTTTCTCCACACTATGCTCAGATGACTTCACAAAGGGCACAATTTTAATAATGCAATAAATGCCAAGCCACTTGAAGCTTGATACTAACATGTTGCATTATTAGTTCTCAGGATGGCAACTTTGGGGTTGATTGTTTTAACACAGCAGCAGATCCTGTATCCAAGTATTTCCAAGCCTTAAAATCAGTGAAATAGTCCTCTGTTTTAAAGAAAATTCCAAAGCTCTTCTGCATCATGCCTCCATATACTATGAACATGCTTTCTCTCCAGACTCTTAAACAGTGAGTGACTTTCCTTGTACAACATAATTGTGTTGGTATCAAGTTCGTTGAGGTCTGTTTGCTGGTGAATAAAATATGATAGTGAAAAAGAAGTCACTCCCAAATTTGCAAGAGTCATCGAGTACTCTTTCTTATCTCATTTTACATTAAGTCAGAACCACCTAACCACACATAGATACTTCTATGTTTTGAAGTTCTGGGGCCAAATGATTTCTCCCAGGATTTATGTTCTATCTGAGGACACACAAGGAATGAGTGTTTAAAAAGAGGGTTTAATTTCTTTTGGAGGTGGAGTAAAGGTAGAAAGGGTTTGTGGTGAGTATCGCCCACAGATTATAATTAAGTGACAGGTACCAGGAACCTACACAGTCCTTTTAAATTTCCAGAGTGAGAACACTTAGAGGAGAGAGAAAAATGTCTAAACTGAGCTCTGTACCCACCAGTTTTTGTTGCTTGGTCCTTTTTAGAGTAGAGGCCACTAGTCTTGTATATGATGCCCCCGAGACTAGGAATATGGTGGTTTGACGAATGTAATATCTTAGAGGACACAGGCTACGTCTCATGTGTAACTTTGCATCGTCAAACATGCATGTACTCTCAGTGAATATTAAAAAATAAGGGGTGACCCTCTTAACCGTAAGAAATGATTCCTCCTTTTAAGATGATGTGCCCTGGGAATAAAGGATGCTTCCTTCATTTTCCATGGCTGTCAAACTGGCATCTTTCATCAACACTGAATTCCCTTTTAAGAAGTTGAATGCCTTACACAGTTTTAACAGGAAATCTCTCAGCACCTCTAGCTATTTGTTGAAAAGAAAACAACTCTTTTTTTTTCTCAGATACATCTTGCAGAAAACCATTTCCCAAATAAATTTTTTGAAACATGGTATCATATTTAGAGGTAAAGAACTAAGCCCTTGAATCATAGTGCCAGTTTCATGTTTTCCTTAATGTTGCAAAGGTGATTATTTTTGCCCTAATCTTCTTCTGGCTGTTAGCCCAGGATGGCAAGCTGCATCCTGGTTAAATAAAAGAGAGGGGAGACTTTCTTAAAATCATTTTTTTGGAGGATTTGTACATATGTGTGGGGGAAGAGTGTGGGTGGAATCCTCAGGACAAAATTTTCCCATCTACTACTTTTATAATAATTCATGGAAATTGAGTTTTATCACTTGTTCTTAATTGAAGCCCTGGAAATACACTCTAGTCATCAATATTGTTTCCAAACAACATATAAATATCACAGGGTGTTTCAAATTACCAAACAACTTACACTTATGATGTGTTTGGTGGCTCTTTCTTCTATTTTTTGTTGTTATTGTTGTTGTTTAATTGGAAGTCTGTGTTGGTTCAGTAAGGAGAGAGATAAGTACATAAAGGATGGGTTAGTTCCTTGCCCTCAGCCTCGATGATCATCATTCTTTACATTTTTGGTCTATTCAAATGTGTACAATTCTAAAAAGAACAGTTTATTTGAAAAGGGTCTAATTGCCATGAGCTGCCACTGCTGTCAGACTGAAGTCCTGCTGACAAGGCTGAGGTTGGGAGAGAAAAAAATAAAAGCAACTGATAAATGTCAGAAGTGAGTTGTAGTAAAACATACTGTTTGTTTAATGTTGATAAAAGGGCAGGAGGAAAGTACATCAAATTCTCTTCTCAGAGAGTTCTTGACTCATAAATTGCAAATGTTCACCAGAAATAAATTGATGTCTTCTTTAGTCATGGCTAAAACAATATTCTAGTAAGAGTACATATAGCATATAGCAGGCACTGCCATGCTTGCTCCTAAAAGATCTGAGAATTATAAAAAAATGTGTTTCAAAAAAGGTGATATTCTAATGTATCTGTTCACCATTATAAATACTTAGGCGTTAATATCAGAGCAGAAAAAGATGCTATTCCAGAAAGTAATCCTAAAATAACTCAATATTTGAAATGAAAACATTGTAGGAAAAATGTAAGTAGTTGTTAATCAAAGACTGCTTTTAAATTGATTTTTTTACATTCAAATCTGAGATCTGTGACACTCTTTTCTGATTACTTTTAAATTGGTCATGACAGCTAGTATTTTATCTAAAGTTTTAATTTCCTACTTTCTACACTGAGGTCCTTGCAGGGGTGTCCAACCTCCAGCCCAAGGGCCACATGCAGATTATTTGAGAACTGTTTTGCTTATCTGTGGTATTGGATGTCACCAAAAATTTGCATGGGTCTTTTTTTTAATTTTTGGCTCATCACCTTTTGTTAGTGTTTGTGTATTTAATGTGTGCCCCAGACAACTCTTATTCTCTCAATGTGGAGTAGAAAAAAAAAAAAACAACAGGTTGGACACCCCTATGGGGGTGCCTTTTGTGAATAATAATTTTTTTTTTTTTTTTTTTTGGTATGAAAGGTCTTTATTGGCAGGGAATGCTGCAGAGCAGCATTAAGGGGGAGAGGGAAAAGAGAGAGAGAGAGAAGGATAGAAATGGGGGAAGAGAGGAGAGGAGAGAAGGTAGAGAGAGGAGGGGAGAGAGAGAGAGAGAGATGAGGACACACTGGGGGAGAGAGAGAAGAGAAGAGGTGTGAATAATAATTGACCTCTTTTTTTTTAAGTTTTTTTTTTTTTTTTTTTTTGTAGAGACAGCCTAACTTTATCACCCTCGGTAGAGTGCTGTGGTGTCACACAGCTCACAGCAACCTTCGAATCCTGGGCTTAGGCGATTCTCTTGCCTCAGCCTCCCGAGTAGCTGGGACCACAGGTGCCCATCACAACCCTGGTTATTTTTTTGTTGCAGTTCAGCTGGCGCTGGGTTTGAACCCGCCACCCTCAGTATATGGGGCTGGCACCTTACTGACTGAGCCATAAGCGCCACCCTTAATTGACCTCTTTTTAAACTTGTTAAAGTGTGTTAAATATATTGCCTTTTCTTAAAGAAGGAGAATCTGAATACTTAGCTCAGACCAATTGTATTTTAAGTTGCGTGTTATTTTTCTAACGCAGTAAGGCTGTAAGAGTCTAACTTGATATATATAAGTACGCTCTTCTTGGAATAAGGGAATATGCTGCTTATCTGATTGACACTTCTTTCAGAAGATCTTTCATTGACGTTGGTGTAAATCCCATAGTCAGGGCTTCTTCCTTCATCTAAAAAACAATAATATGAATCTTGGCTGTTGGGAAGGTCATAGACCTCGGATCTGAGCCAAAGATCTGAGTTTTATTTAGGGCCCCCACACAAAATTTTCTCACAGAATCTCCTCAGATTCACTTTACTGCAAAATAAAGGCATTTTCAGTCCCTCACAAGTGTAGTTTGAGAAGCTCCTTTGTTGTATGGAGCTGCTTGGGTAGCATTTACACTCCCATGTAGAGAACTTGCAAACTTATCAGCTAGCAAAGTGAATGTATTCCAGGTGGGCTTGAACAAAAATTTTAAAAAGAACTTAAACTTTTAGTAAATTCACTTTGTTTAGCTTGCTTTATTCTTGCAAAAATTCTGTAATTTGGAGAGAACTGACACATTTTTGCTGTTGGAAACATGTGTTTTGTTTTGTTTTGTTTTTATTTTTTTTTATTAAATCATAGCTGTGTACATTAATGCAATGTAAGAAATAACCAAGAGTTGTGACTGTGGGCAAAAGGTGTGACCTTCACAAATATTGGTCCTATTAATAAAACTTAAGTTCTAAAGTTTTGAAGTCAAATGGTTTTTAAATGCTATTTTTCCATATTTTTGAGAAAAATCTCGTATAAAATGTAAAAGTCACACAGTAAATAAAAATATAAAAATGCAAGGGAGGAGACTTTTCTCTCACAACCCCGAAGGAACAACCGTTAACATTTTGGCTTACTTTCTTGCAGATTTTTTATTTACGCAATTTGAATACTTGCCACGTGTAAGTTATAACACCAGTAAATAACTTTTTGGAAAGCATTTTAATGACTCTTTTACGATCCATGATTTACTTAAATATTCCCCTAATGATAGATATTTAGGATGTTTTCAATCTTTCAGTCCTCTAACCTACATCAAGCACTTTTTTCAGTGAATCTTTGCCTACATTTCCGATTATCTCACGAGTAGAACGTCCAGTAATAAAATGGTAGGCCGAACTGAATGAACATTTTTTAAATATCCACTTTATGGTTTCAAATTAATTTCCAAAAAGATTAACCAATTTATATTAAAGTCAACATCGTGTGAGAGGTCCTAGTACTCATTTTTACCAGTACAGAATTTTCTTTTTCAGCTGTGTTAATTTGGTCAGTAAAGGCGGGTTTTGTGTTTTTTAACTATCATTCTATCTGAATAATTTTCAAACTAATGGAAACTCATTAGTTTGAAAGCCACATCCTGCATCACAGGCTCTTCTGATTGAAGCAAGACTCTTTCTTTATACTGAGATTCACCTATTAAGTATTAATGTATGATGAAGTATTATTTTTTTCTGTCAGTTTCCTTTTTTTAAAATT
Organism: Perodicticus potto; assembly: GCA_963574655.1. Lineage (NCBI taxonomy): Eukaryota > Metazoa > Chordata > Mammalia > Primates > Lorisidae > Perodicticus > Perodicticus potto. The sequence continues at coordinate 45,229 of CAUYRH010002958.1, forward strand.
AAGTCATATATACATAGATCATGAATACATTTATGTCTTTGTGGGATTCAGTGTGTTGATTATTTGTACAAATTGGAGTGCTTACATCCTACTAATTAACATAGCTTTCACTTCATTTACTTAATCAGTGTTAAGACATTTGTGTTTAATACTTGATAGATTTGACTTGTACCCTTGCAATATGCTCCATAGGTGTGGTCCCACCATTAACCCTCCCTCTGTCGAATCACCCCCCTCCCTTCCCATCCCTTTCCCTCCTTCATTCTGTGGCTCAAGGAGTAGGGCACCGGTCCCATATACCGGAGGTGGCGGGTTCAAACCCGGCCCTGGCCAAACACCTTAACAACAAAAAAGGAAGTATTATTTTAAAAGTATAACATACAGGCCAGGTGCAGTGTCTCACGCCTATAATCCCAGCACTCTGGGAGGCCAAGAAAGGTGGATTGCTCGAGCTCATGAGTTTGAGACTACCCTGAGCAAGAGCAAGACACTGTCTTTAAAAAATAGCCAGGCATTGTGGTGGGCACGTGTAGTCCCAGCTACTTGGGAGGCTAAAGCAGGAGGATTGCTTGAGCCCAAGCGTATGAGATTGCTGTGAGCTATGACACCTCAGTGCTCTACTGAGGGCAACAAAGTGAGACTCTGTCTCAAAAAAAAATTAAGAAAGGTATAACCTACAAACATTTTATATAAATTAAATGCAAAGGATTCTTAATTTGAGGTTAGAAAGGCTCAAAAGAAAAAAAATACTCTTGCATAATTAATGCTTTATTCTTTTTTATATTTTTAATAATGGATAGTATAGCCCATAGGCTTAAAAGTAAAAGTGTGCAGAAGTACCAAACTTGAATTGTTTGGGCCTTTTTGGATTGATATTTTCTGTCCCATTTTCCACCTAAAAGGGAATAAAAAAGGTTGAGTCATATCAGAGAAACTTGTGGATTTCCACTAATAGAATATCATTCAGTCCAAAATCAATGTACAAGATAATAATATTTTCCTTGCTTTCCTGTGTCTTATCACCTTCCCATTTTATCATTTTTAGTTCAGCAGAAGTAACATTTGCATGATGAGAGAGGGATCTCTGCCCTTTGTAATTGTTCACTTTGGTAAGGCAAGGGTTGAGATGTGACATTAATTTGTTTCTAGAATCCCTCACGTTGGAAAAAATATTTCTGTAAAGAACAGCATAGCTCTGACTTTAAAATGTAAAAAGGTAAGACATAATTTTGCACATTCATAGTATTACATAGTAAATGGATTGCATTTTAAATTTTTGAATTCATATCCACCTCTCGTTTTATCCAGACATGAGAGAACAACTTTACCATAGTTGAAAGCATATACTGTGAAGGCAAACAGTCCCCTTTCCAATTTTGGTGCTGCCCCTTGCCAGCTACGTGATCTTAAGTCAGTTTAACTTTTTGGAAAGTAACTTTTCTTATCTGTAAAATGGAAACACTAGCACCTCTCAGGGTGGGCGTAAAGACTGTAAGGTTATTGGGAATTAGGTTCAGCACACTTTCCATTACATGCTGCCTGTGTGCAGGTATATGTGTGGCGCTCCTATTTATGCTTATCTATTTGGTTTTTCCTTCCAACAGGTGGCTACTAAACACATTTTAATGTTTTTTTAATAGTTAAAAGAAAGTTATTATTAAGAAGAAAGGTTTTCCTTCATTCATATAAGTTCATTTTTAATATTAAATAGGGTGCAGTGCTCAATAATCCAAGTTTTATTTATGAAGAATTTATTCCAGTTTAGCATTTGGAGCACACAGAGTATTTTTGTTAAAAGGCGATTGATTATCTGTTGCCTTTATTTTACAATGCTTAATGAGATAAACAAGTCAGGTTTCCTATAAAAGAGATCAGTTAATATATGTACATAAACCACCGAAATAGTATAACAAACTATTTTAAAATTGTTTTTCTACTTAAACTATTGTTCCTCTTAGGACAGTAAGCAAAGGCATTTTAATGTTGTTTTTCTTTTATGGCCGTCCATGAAGTACATGAAGAAAATGTCTAAAGTTTGTATAGCAGCTAAAAGATAACTAACAAGCCCATAACATTTGCCTCATTTACCTTTAATCGCCTGAGCTAAGCAAGGAGCAATTTTATTTTAAAATGTTTTTTTTAATAATTTTATTAAATCATAATTGTGTACATTGGTGCAATCATAGGGCAGAATGTGCTTCATATACAATCAGAAACATTTTGATCGTACTGTGAGAGATAGCCCTCATAGCATTTTCTTAATCACTATATA
>CAUYRH010002959.1:0-29125 GCA_963574655.1 Perodicticus potto
CACAGGCGCCCGCCACAACGCCCGGCCATTTTTTGGTTGCAGCCGTCATTGTTGTTTGGCGGGCCCAGGCTGGATTCGAACCCACCAGCTCAGGTATACGTGGCTGGCGCCTTAGCCCGTTGAGCCATAGGCGCAGAGCCGAAAAATAATACTTTTTAGAATGCCAATACTTTCACTGACAAAAGACAAGTTCTGGCAAAAGCCCCTCTGCTGGAGGGGCCGGATGACGGGAAAGGAACACAAGTCCATGGGACAGTATAGACCATGTTCTAGTCACTGCCCAGGCTTGATGGTGGGTTCACGTAGTTCACTTTATTGCACACCTTAATCTACTTCAGCTTTCTCAGTCATGACACTGCTGACCTTTGGGGCTAGATAAGCTGTGTTGAGGGGGGCAGCCTTTGCACTGTAGGGTAATTAGTGGCATCACTAGTCTCTACCCACTAGACACCATGGCACCCCTGACCCCCACCCAGCTGAGACAACAAAAATTGTTACCAGATATTGCCAAATGTCCCCTGGGGAGCAAAATTGCCCCTGGTTGAGAATCACTGATCTTTATGTATGTTCTATGTATTTTTGAATGTGTTAAATATTCTATAATAAAGCAAAGTTTAAAACTGATGGGTGGAAGTTTCACTCTGTCTGTGAAACACAACCAGAAAGCCATCATTAAGAGCTGAGTAAGCCAGAACCTAGAGAAGGCCTTTGAAGTGACAGCGCTGAGTAGTGCAAGCTGACAGTTTCAGGAGGGTTTTGACTAACAGACGATGTTTCCAGAAATGGTGCCAGGTAACAGAAATCAATGACACTAAATACTGGAGGAAAATTTCTGCAACCTTTGTCAATTCTTTGGGAAATTGAAAAGCTTAGTTTAGCCTTTTAGAACACAACTTAATTTTTTTTAAAAAAAATCTATTATTGATTTTTAGAAACAGGACTTTGTATTTTTATATAAACCCTTTCTCGTAAGGCATTGAGAGCGCTCCATATATTTTATTACCTTTGAAAAGCTGAATATGCCTTAAGAGTCCCCCACACATCTGAATGTGGCCCCCAAATGACTGGGAAGTCTCCAGGAATAAGATCCAGATAATGTGACATTGATGTTTTAGGATGACAAGTGCCCGAGGTCCCATGCTCACTACTGCACCCCGTTAATCCAACCATCTCCCTGACCACATGGCTCTATTTGATAGCACCTGTCTGGTTCTTATGCTCACATTACAGTTCCACTTGACCCCAGATAGGGAGAATTTATTACCCTCATTTTAAAAAAGAAACTAGACACAAAGAGGATACATGACTTTTTCAAGATAACAGAATCCAGAGTACTTAATTAGAAATGGAATTGGCATGAAAACCAAGTCTCCTGAATCTTAGCCTGTAGACTTTTTTCACCAGGCTCTGAACTGTGTTTGCACAGACATGTGTGTGTCCGTCTGTCTGTCTGTAGTTTAGGTGGGTGTGTGTTTCTCAGAGTACAAGGTGTCCAGGAGGACTAAAGGCAAAGAATTAAAGAGAGGATCCAGGGGGAGGGGCATGGTAGAAAGAGCAACCGATTCAGCAGAAGCCTTGCCAAGACCTCACTGGGTCTCAGTTTCAACTGTAAAAACTCATAGAATTATTACAAAAATCAAATGTGCATTTGAAAGTACAGTCTGTTTTCATATAGATACAAGTGATTGTCATTATAAGAATTATTATTAACAATAGAGTATAAATGATAAAGCCACCCTCGTGGGTCGGATGACTCACATTTTCCTCATTTTCTTGGCACTCACTCTTACCATATGTCCAGCTCAGAGGAATATTCAGTGGCTCCCAGCAAAGCATCAGGAGGCCGGTACCAGAGGGTCACGACTTCTGAAGAATATGTCTGGCTGGGAATGGACTTGGCTCGAGCAAGACCTGACCAAAGAGAAAAAGCAGAGACTCACTGTCCTGGGCCTTCCTGAGGAGCAGTACAGCCACTCCCCATTTCTGCAGTCCAGGAACCGCCAGTGTAGTAGATAAATGGTAGAGACTGCTAAGGGACACCTAGATGGTTTGGTAAGACCCTAGCTGAGTTTCTCTCAAGTGCTCCTTTGCAAAATGAGAGTACTTTTGTCAGCTGTTATCTCACAGAATTGCAGGATCTATTACTGGGAAAAACTAAGAGAAGAGTTCGCTCTTGTGGAGAATCGATAAATGAACGTCTGTTAAATGCTTACATGTCAGGATGCAAGCTACTATCTTAGAATAAAGTGCTGCAGCTATAGAACCACCACGTGGTATCTGCTAAGCAGAGAAGAACGGTTCCTTGGCTCACATGGAGACAACTATTTTTTCTTTTCTTTTTTTTTTTTTTTTTTTGAGACAGAGTCTCACTATGTTGTCCTCGGTAGAGTTCTGTAGCATCACAGCTCACAGCAACCTCAAATTCTTGGGATTAAGAGATTCAGCATCCCAAGTAGTTGGGACTACAGGCGCCCACCACGATGTCTGGCTATTTTTTTGTTGTTGCAGTTGTCATTGTTGTTTACTTGGCCCGGGTGATTTGAACCCACCAGCCTTGGTACATGTGGCCAGCGTCATAACCACTGTGCTATGGGCTCTGAGCCTAGAGACAACTTTTCGACAAATATTTATTGAACCCCTCCTATGGTACCAGGCACTAGGGATACAACTATAAGCAAGAACAGATCCAGGTCGGCGGCGCCTGTGGCTCAAAGGAGTAGGGCACCGGCCCCATATGCTGCAGGTGGTGGGTTCAAACCCAGCCCTGGCCAAAATCTGCAAAAAAAAAAAAAAAAAAACAGATCCAGGTTGCTCTCATAATGTTTATAATCTGGTGGAGAGGACAAAATCATGACGCACACACGCACTGATATGCATGTGTTATATATGTGTATATATTTGCATGTGTGAGTGTGTAGGTATGTGTGTATTTATGTTTGAATATAGTTACAAACTGTGACAAGTGATAAAATCGAAAGTCACAAGGATACATGGAGAAAATCTGCATCACTCTGATGGGAATAAAAACGTCAGGTACCCATATCATATAATCACACTTATATAGATACTTAGGTGAGTAGGAGCAGGTGTCTGGAGCTTCCCCTCCAGAGCAGGAGTCTACACTACAGCCTAGGGTTAACCTCTTCTTCATGCTGGAGTAACCTTGATCAGGTCTGATAGAATTTGTATACCCACTCAGATTTAGAGAAACCTATTAAGTACAGTTCAGTCTACAGATGTCTCTCTATAAAAAATGGCTGTGGGGTAGTAGGGTTGTCCAATTCAGGGCATCTGTCTAGATTATAGGTTGATAGAATTCTAGGAAGCTACCAATCTCTCCCTGTTTCTTGCCTCACATTTCCTCTATGGTAGTCTGATACCCTCACAAAGTATCATGTTCTGGTCCTTCAGTTTTCAAAAGCCAGGTCTGGTCAACGCTTTAAACAAGTGCATACAAAGGCATCACTGTTCACAGCCCAGAATGAGACCTGAGGGGCAACTTACCAAAATCAGCCAGTTTGAGCTCTCCCAGGTGACTGATGAGTAAGTTCTGAGGTTTCAGGTCCCTGTGAAGAACGTGCTGGTGGTGGATGTATGCCAGGCCCCGCAGAGGCTGAAACATGAAAAGCTGGAAGGAATGAACACTATAGTTAAGAGATTTGAACCACTGTGTGTTGATTTCTCCTCTAAATCAAAAACAGTCACCTGAAAGATTACAGCAAAAATATCCCTTGAGAGACAAAAAAAAAAAAGACTTTATATTCAAAAGGGGAAAAAAGGACAAGGAAAGTCAGGTAACACGACTATATTATAAACAAAGGGATCCTGGCTTTTCCTGACATCTCATTTCTTTAATACTGAAGGAATTACCCTTTCTTAAAAATCTAAAGTGAAACTTTGAAGTTTCATTTAGAACACTGCTTATTGATTTAGATGTGAAAGATTTAATTTCTTTCCCCACCAATGAACTTGGCATGTAAGATCAAAGTTGACCTGGAAATGATATTCTAAAGTTTACAAGTGCGTAAATTTTGCAGGATCTCTGATATGAAAACCTTTTAAAAACACAACATGAGAAGACCAGACTGAGAAATATACCCTTAGGTGATATTAGGGAATAAAAGAATCATTATCTTTTTGAACTTATTTTTAAAGTCTTAAAGGCAAAGTTGAAAACAAGGGAAATACACAGTACAGATTAAGAGAGACCAAAAGAAATTAGACCCCCCCATGCATACACACAAAAATAAATCAAAAGAGAATAAGGAATAAATAAATGGTAGGGAGAAAAAAAAGAGAAAGGGTAGCAGTGGTGATGGGTGGGGGAAACACCAGAAAAGTACATTCTGCAATCCAATTTTAAAATGTTTTATGTGGTTAAGAAGCACAGGAACCAAAGACATTACTACATTCTTACCAATATAGAGGCTAAAGGAGAAAAAAGAATGCTTAGTATTCCAAATGTCTCTTGCTGTTTTCCACTACCACTGGCAATTGAGAATTCAAACACCAACATTACAAAGTGCTTACAAAGTCCTGTGCCAACGGAGAACAGATTCTGACAGTTTAGAAAGGAAAAGACCAGTCCCAGCATTTCTGGAGACCCAGGCAAAATGGCAGACAGAGCAATGTGGGGAAAGTTATTTCAATGGCATCTTAGAAACTAAGAACTTTAGCAATGCTAGAACCAGAACTGACCTAATAATGATTTAGAGACATTGGAGCCACGTTAATGAGCAGCATGGCCCAACCAAAATAGAGCCTGGGGAATTTGTCAAGACACTGAACAGCACTTTACTCTCTCTTCTGACAATCTGCTCAGCTCTCTTACCCAACTGTCCTTTCATCTCTGAAACTCCAACTCTGTATCAATCCAGCTGTTTACTTTCTCTGCTCCTCTATTCAAAATGCTAAACACTGCCATAAAAAAAAAAAAATCCCATGATCAGGTAATTTAATGGTTTCACCTTTAACCAGGATCCTTAATACGCCACTGGACACTCCCGCTTTGTTTCCCTAATTAGTTTTCCATCCCAGTCTCCACATGGCTATTTAAAAAATTTTTTCACTCTCCTCAACTCCTTATCCTCAAACATTCCATTCCAAACCTCCAAGACTGATGAGACTAGGTGAGGCTCCCTTACCAGTTGTTCTCATGGTATTCCTAGTTAGCAGGCCAAAGGCCTTAGCACTTAGCTTTTCACTGCCTATTTAAGATTATGTATCTTAGTGGACTTTAAGTTCACTGAAAATAAGAAACACAACTTATTCATTATTGAAACCCCACAACTAAATTAGCACTAAGTCCTCAATAAATATATATATATATATATATTTTGTAGAGACAAGAGTCTTACTTTATCGCCCTTGGTAGAGTGCCGTGGCATCACACGGCTCACAGCAACCTCCAACTCCTGGGCTTAGGTGATTCTCTTGCCTCAGCCTCCCGAGTAGCTGGGACTACAGGCTCCCGCCACAACGCCCAGCTACTCAAGAAATATTTTTTAAATAAATGCATAAATGAATATATAATTAAATGAATTAGTTAAATGAGTAAATATATCATATATAAATTTCATTTGGTTAAGAGCCAATCAATTAATTAATGCCAATAAAACCTTTAGGGAATGAAAAGTATGAAATGAAATGCTTTCTAAAATTTATAACAGGTATAGAATTATAGCTAGTTAAGAGTTTAAAATTATTATTTCTATTCTAATGACTGGAAAAATGGAAGTTAGTCTCACATACAGGATAGTATTTGCTAGAATAGGCAATGCAAACTTTATCATAGACTGCAGTAATCTGCCGCAAAGAAGGTATTTATTTTATGATTATTTTATGATTGTTTTCACTTTTAATGTAATTCTCCTGAATGGGCTTGTACTTCTAAGAGACCATTCACATGATGGCAATGACTGACAGGGTTAGGCTCCCTGGAAAAGAACTAGACATTGTTCAGTGTCTTCAGGGGCAATTCCTTCCCTCCCTTCCCTCCCTCTCCCCCTTCCTTTCTCTCCCTTTCTTTCTTAATGTCTCTCTTTCTCTTTCTCTCTCTCTCTCTCTCCCCCTCTCTCCTCCCCTCCCCTCCCTTTCCTTTCCCCTTTCTTTTCCTCTAGAATATCAGCAATGTCCATCTTCTTCATGTACTTTCATGGGGCTTTGTTTCATAGTCTGTTTCAAGATTTTTGTTCCTCCTTCTGTGGGCAAGGCGGAAGGGGGACCGTGACCCTCACGTACTCACTCTGACATTGTGAGGATGAAGCCCTCCGGGATGCTGAGACATGTACTGGGCCAGGTCTGTGTGCTAAAGCAAACAGCGGGGAAAGAGAAGAGAGGGAATTTAGTCTGCTTGGATAGTATCCTAAGGCAGACCATTGACGGACTGCCAGAAGGTATTACAAAAGTTCAGAATTTTGGAGAATAAGGTGCAAAAGGAACATTTCTGAGACCTCACTGTTAAAGTCAAACACAGTGTATCTTTCTAACTGGCTGCTCTGAGAAAGAAGCTTGTTTCTCGGCACAGAGATGACCATTTTAAATGACTGGCACTGAACACACGACACAGGAATTTTTCACCTCCTTGGTGTCCTTGGAGGCAAGTCAAGTACACATACCTTATGCTTTCTGCTTATTTGAATTTTTTTTTCCTTCTAAAGGTACAAAATGAGTTATTCTTTAGTAATCTTATACACAATTTTTAAATATCTTGTTATTTATACATTTATCATCAATGCAAAAAGGTTGGGTTCTGCTTGGATAGAGATTAAAAATGTTTAAAAATAAGTGCAAAAGTTTTATTTAGGAAGCAAAGTCAAAAGACTTATTTATTCAGGCCGATAATGGGGAAAATAGTGTGTAAACAAGCAGAGTTAAAGATGGATGTAAGAACCATAAGGCTCTACTAATCACAATAATGAAAATTTTCATGATACCTTCCACATTGTAATGAAAGTTTTATTATGCCATAAAATATTAACAGATTCATTATACAAGTACCAGGCTTTTTCCTCGTATGTTGTACAATGCTGGAACAACTCACCATGTATTCGAAAACAAACGTCAGTGTCTCTTTGGCGTGGATGATATCATGTAGGAGCACGATGTTGGCATGCTTCAAACCCTTCAGGAGAGAAGCTAGAAAAATTACACAAAATGTTAAATCAGTTTTTGATCATGAAAATGCTGCTTTAAAGATATCAGGAAGTATTTATTTCTTAAAACCATTTTAAATCAAGCATTCTGCTTTTTTATTGCTGGGGAAAAAAATCTCTTGTTGACAGAGAACATTTCAAATTACAAAAGACCTTCCTTACTTTTTTTTAAAGGCAAACCATTGCATGTATACAACTTGCTGTTCCTACAGACTAGAGAGGTTGCAAAAAATGTTTCCATTTACCTAATCAATTTCATCAACGCACTCAGAGCACTTTGTGCATGCTCTCCTCTGGGAACCTCATCATCCATGCTTAGGAGCTGCAGGAGAGGAGGCCTGGAGACAGAAAGGCCGTTGGAAGAGCAGGAAGTGCAGTCCTTTACCTTTTAGAGCAGGACTTGGCAACATGTGACCAGTCTCCAAAGTTCCAAGTCCCACAAAGGGCCAACAGAGCCGGTGGATGTGATTGATAGGGGGCAGGGATAAGGGCACAGAGTGAGGAATTATTGAACCTAATAGAAAGTAGAGACGATTTCTTATGATAATGTTGTAAAACTCTATGAAAAAAATGCAAATTTGAAAAGAAGAGAGAACCACATTTGAGAAGCCCGAGGAGGTAAATGTGGAGAAGGCTGACGGCTCTTATCTCCTCACTGAGCGGTTATTGGCCAGGAGTGACTGGGAGGGGGTTTGAAAGGCTGTCTCTGATGGTGTCAGAGGTAGGAGGACCCCTGGCTCAGGAGGACAGAGACCAAAACAAGGCGTAATAAGGAGATGGTGTGTTTCAGCATCCGGCATTCCTGCATGAAGGATACAGCATCTTTTTAAACTTAAAAGATCAGTTAGTCAGCAGCTGCAGGAAAAACAAAATAAAATAAAACTTAAAGGAAGGGAAAAGTTGAATATAAAAACTCAAATCAGTGTTCTGTAGGGTATACCTGCATAGCATGAGTCTCCAGCACTAATTCCATAGGATTAAAAACAAACTCAAATCCTCCCTTAAATTTAGGAAGAAAATTATTTCCTTCAAGAATCTCAATCAATTTTAATGAATCTCTGTTGTTTTGCCTTCCTAACAGCCATTCGGTCTTCCACTGGGGAGACTTCTATTTTCCTCTGGGGAGCCAATACACACTATCCTGGAAGGGCTGAACCTACCTCTTCCCAAGAGTGGGCATGTGACCCAAGACTGGCCAATCAGAGTACAACACCCACCTAACCACAGTGATTGGTTCAGAGATAGACACAAATCCAAGCTTGGGAAAGCTCTACTTTGCTGGTGCCATTAGATAAATGCACTCTGGGAGCTGAGGCAGGATCCTTTGAGCCCAGGAGTTTGAGACCACCCTGAGCAAGACAAAGGCCCCGTATCTCCTAAAAACAGAAAAATTAGCTGGGTGTTATGGAGGGTGCCTGTAGTCCCAGCCATTTGGAAGGCTGAGGCAGGAGGATCACTTGAACCCAGGAATTAGAGGTTGCTATGAGCTAGGTTAGTGCCACAGCACTTTCCCGGGGTAACAGACTGAGATTATGTTGAAAGAAGAAAGGAAAAGAAGAGAAAAAAGAAGAGGAGAGGAAAGGAGAAGAGAAGAGAAGGAAAGAAGGAAGGAAGGGAAAGAAAGAGAAGAAAGAAAGAGAGAGAAAGAAAAGAAGAGAAGAGAAGAGAAAAGAAAGAAAGAAAGATGCTTTCTTTTCTTTTTTTACTGTCAAGGCTAAATTTGTAGGATTTAGCTAGGAGTTTCTGGGGTCAGAATAAGACTACCATCAGAATACCAAGACCTGGTGACAGCATGCCTAGAAGTAAAACAAAGGCAGAGTAAACCAGTGTAGGGTGGCATTGCTTGTGCCTGCAAACCTGTAAGTACCAAACCTGTGAGCCAGTGAATTTCCTTCTTTACTTAGGTAAGTTTGAACTGACCTACCATCGAAGGAATTCTGTTAACCCTACTTTGCTCTGATGACTAATGCTTTAATTTTTACTTTTTGCCTCCAAAGTTATTTCACTTTTTACAAATGCTTTGCTTTAGAAATGTAATAAACAGTTTCTCGGGCATCTGTTTAATCGCCCTAGTCTCAGACTGAAGGCTGCACAGGAACAGAGGGACTTTCCCTCTTTCTGAGATGCCGCCACACCACCCAATACAACACTCAGCCAGAAGTAAGCACTTAATTTATTAGACATATTTATTGAGTGTCTTAAGGAAGAACTGTGTGTGGAGCCAGAAGTCCTAATATGAATCCTGGCCCTGTCACTTTCCATCTGGGTAAGCTCTGAAGAGTATTTCAACCCAAGTCTCTATTCACTCCTTATGAGAAAAGATACTATCTTTTCTGACTGGAGTTTACAGGGTTGATATGAGGATGGAATCTGATCCCGAACATGGAATGCTTGGTAAAGGCAGAGCATTACACAGATGCAGGTTAGAATTAATATCCTTGCCATCAGCTTCTGGTCCCTCCCTTTCACCCCATTAGACATCCCTTCCAGTCTTAAATACAGTATGTTTCTGCTCGCGTTTTCAACATCTTCCTCTCCCCCACCCCACCGCCCGTCTGTCTCATTCTGTTACCCAGTATGGAGTGCAGTGGCATCTCATTCTGTCACCCGAGAGGGAGTGCAGGGGCTCATTCCGTCACCCAGACAATCATTACAAAGGAAAGTCTGAGCCCACTCCCAACCCTCACAGGACATTGAAGAAAATAGTTTGTAGTCCCTAATGTTACGTTTTCTCTGAGAGTCACACATCAAGTCAAGGAGTCAACTTATACTTTCCAAGAAAAAAAAATAATAAATGCAGATAAATGTTAGATAAATATTAAGACAAATGTCAGATAAGTAGTTCTTTTCTGATTTCTGTGGGATTATAATCCTGATTATATACCATTTCTGGGCATTATTTTGTTTTATAAAGATGTACCTAAGTATGTGTACATATGCCATTTCTGTGATGTGATTTGATTGCATTCAATGGTGGACTACCTGCCAGCAGGCCTGCCCTACTCTATTTGTGGAACTGGTGACTCAGATTCTAGACAGACTCCTCCTCTGCCTCATTGTATGACCTCCCAGAGGTTCCTTAGACTATTTTTGGCTCCGTTTTCTCATACCCATGCCCATACTCAGTGGTTAGGGTGTGGGCCACATACACCAAGGCTGGCAGCAGGTTCAAACCTGGCCCGGGCCTGCTAAACAACAATGTCAACTGCAAAAAAAAAGTAGCTGTGCATTATGGCTGGCCCCTGTACTCCCAGCTACCTGGGAGACTGAGGCAAGAGAATCGCTTAAGCCCAAGAGTTAGACATTGCTGTGAGCTGTGAAGCCACAGCACTCTACCGAGGGCAACATAGTGAAATTCTGTCTCAAAAAAAAAAAAATTTTAATAAAAACTAAGAAATATTATTATGTTGTTAAATAAAAACATAAAATATTAGTTTATTTGAATGAAAGTATTTTATCCAAGATGTAAAAATAAATATTTAAAATAAAATACTATAGCCAATTATAGAAAATTTTCTAAGGTGCTAGGAAGGCCTTTGATTATATGAATTTCTGAATCAGACATTTGGTTTGAATCGCAGCTATATATTGGAACAATAATAATATCTATCTAACAGTTGTTAAGGGGATTGAAAGAAGTATGCAAAGAACCTGGCACATATATTAAAATATATTTCCCTTAATGTTGTTCCATACTTTTGCTAATTACATAATAGTACATGTTAAGATCAAATGAAAACAAATAGTACTCCAAATGACCAGACTAATAAACGGCCACATGTATTCTATCTATATATGGAGAGACTGTATATATAGTAAAATCATACTTAATAAATCTTGGGCTGCTATAACATCAGGGCAGCCAAACTGTTGAGGAAACGTAATTCCTGCTTCAAGGCTTTTTAAAGAAGGCAGCATTACTCTTTCAGTTTTTCTGCACATGGTTTTCAGTTGCCTTTTTAGCTAGTGACCCTGGATTTTAAGTAATGAACTCCAGCTGTTCTTATTTTGCCTCCCAGCCCTTCTCATTTAACCTCCTGTCTCCCTGATCTCACATCCTTAAAGCTGTTACAGGAAAAAATGGAATAGTGCCAAAGTTTTCAAGTGAAGCTTCATACCTTCTTGAGGGGAGAAGGCTCCTCTAACAAGGGCTCCAAGCTTTTCACCAGTGGAAAAAGAAACATTCATTGTTGGAAATTGGATGCCTAACAACCTCCAACGTGTCAAAAATCCTTTTGTGGTTTTTAATATTCTACAAGTAAAGCATTCAGTCAGATAAGTCCATAGAAACAAACCAAGAAAGTCCACAGTTGAATACTAAATATAATCTGTAAACACCTGTGATGGGGAGGCAATTCCTTGGTAAATATTCAATGAAAGAAACATTTAGCAAACAGAATAAAAGGACCCAGCTTTTCTGAACCATGCTGAGAACCATCTGTTAGCAAAACTGGCAAAAGGTTTCACTGTCACAGTTAAATGTCAACCTGAAAATACTTGGCTGTGGGCAAAATCTGAGCAAAGCCAACCTTAAGGAATAGGCAAACTCAGGCTCACAAAGGAGACCCTCCCTTTGTGCAGGTGACCTGGGGTTTCTCTTATGTTCAGAAATACTCTTCAACCTCTACACTTGTCTCTTTCCAAATCTGATCATCCTTTCATGGGGACCACTAATAAGTACGTTAGTAAATGTAGCTTCCGTTATATTAAACACTTAAAAACCATGCTTTCCCCCCAGAATGCACCTGATCCTACCAGGATGAATCTCCAGTTAAACTGATAGCATTTGGCTCTACCACTTAAATTCAAAATTACTTATTTCCCAGGGGCTCCGAAAGATGTTTGGAAATGGCATCAAATTCAGTTATAAACTCATTTTCTGAATTGCTTTTTCCATGCCTGTTTGCATAACTTATCCTTCCAAGCTCAGTTCAAAACTTACTGACTCCATTAGCCACACTGAGACTAACTCGTTCTCATCTTAGTTTACAGTGTGTTTTATACACGTGTAAATGGAATCGTCTGTCCTGTTAAGATTGAAAATGACAGAACAAAGATTGGAGCGTTCTCTTTCTTCACAACACCCAGCAATATGTTTTGCATATAAAATGTGCTCAGTAAAGAAGGAAAGTAGTTAAAAGGGGGAAAAAGTAAAGCCAGAGAAGTACCATTTTCTCTGGGTGTCTGCTGAAATGATAGCAATCCTATCATCTTATTTTCAATAAAGGTTGGTAAATTGTATTTTTTTTTGGCTGGGGCTGGGTTTGAACCCGCCACCTCCGGCATATGGGGCCAGGGCCCTACTCCTTTGAGCCACAGGCGCCGCCCAGTAAATTGTATTTTTAATGATTCGTTTTCACCATATTGACGTCTTGATTTTTATATTATAAATTATTAGTCATCTTGATGGTGAACAACATATCAACAAAGGAAAGAAGAATAGAATAATAGCTAACATTGTTGAAGTCTAAAAATGGATTCTGTGATAAACGATTTATATGCATATTTTCATTGAATCCTCATAACAACGCCATGAAAGAGGCGTTTGGTTCCTCATCCATTTGCTATACAGGTAGTCCCTGAGTTACAAACATCTGACCTATATACAACTTGCACTTATTTCATTTTAGTATTTTAGTAAGTTCCCAAGTTCCAAACACCTGACTAGTGTATGACTCGCGCTTACAGAGGCTATTACAGATAAGAGGTAATATAACTGTTCCATCTTACATACAAACTCAACTTAAGAACCAACCTACAGAAATTATCTTCTTCATAACTTGGGGACTGGCAGGGCATAGAGAAGAATATAGGTACAACACTAAAACTATCTACTTTCCTGAAGTTTAAAAAAAAGTGCCTTCTGAACAGCATGTTATCATCAGGCAAATTTACCACTAAAACTTTGTGTGATTACATATTTTTCTCTTTCATAGGAATTTTATGGGGTTATATAGATATGGCCTTAACACCCAGCATAAGGACAAACACACGAAACATATTAGTAATTGCTCATTGAGTTCATAGTTTTAGTAAAGTGATATAATAGTTTGAATCTTAATTTCTTTTTTTCTTTTTTTGAGACAGAGTCTCAAGCTGTTGCCCTCAGTAGAGTGTTGTGGCGTCATAGCTCACAGCAACCTCCAGCTATTGGGCTTAGGTGATTCTCTTGCCTCAACCTCCCGAGTAGCTGGGAGTACAGTTCCTGCCACAACGCCCGGCTATTTTTTTGTTGCAGTTTGGCCGGGGCCAGGTTCGAACCCTCGGTATATGGGGCCGGCGCACTACTCACTGAGCCACAGGCACCGCCCTGAATCTTAATTTCTTTAAGAATAAATGATAAAATAATAGCGCAAATACTCTTGGAAAACGTGTATGGAGAATAACGTTTCTTCTAGAATTATCAAAAATAGATGCTGAATGGATAGAGGCAATGCATTTTTCAGTAAATGAAAGACTCAAAACAAATCTAATGAGTCCATTTTTACTGTTCTTACCTTCTCGGATAGCTGTAAATGGGACTCCTTCCTCTGCATTCATGCTGATGACTTTTAGAGCCACTAGTTGTCCATTAATTCTAGGAGAAAGGGAGTGATAAGCTCACACTTATTGAGATGGTTCAAAGCAGCAATTTATGCTAGGGATGGATTAACAAAAATCGTTTTCCTTCAAAATATTACATATCCCAGTATTTGAATCTATAGTTTTCCCCAAAGTAATAGGTTTAATATATAAGAGTTTTTACATATACCATGTATATATGTGTTTCCAAACATTTTTTCTCTTTACTAAAGTGAGATATGTTCATTGTAGAAAACTCTCCACCAGGCGGGGTGTGGTGGCTCATGCCTGTAATCTCTGCACTTTGGGAGGACAAAGTGGGAGGATCACTCGAGGCCAGGTGTCCAGGGCTGCAGTGAGCTATGGTCACACCACTGCACTTCAGCCCAGGTGACAGAGCTAGAGCCTGTCTCTAAAATACAAAAACAAAAAACACCACCAAATTCATCCTCATAATATTTTGATGTGTATTGTTCTTTTCATTTCCCTTTGGAGACCCTCCCTGCTTGTACATTTGTCCTCCTGCTGTTTAACTCTTAACAGAGTAGCAGGGGAATTGCTTTTAAGTGAAAGTCAAAACAAGTTGCTTCTCTGTTCAAAATTCTCCATATCTCCACATTTCACTCAGAATAGAAGCCAAATTCTTACAATGGTCTTCTAAGAGCTACCTGATCTGCCCAGGCTGCACCATTCTCTCTCTTCATCTCTTCCTACTCTCCCCTTATCCATCATTTTGCTCTCAGTCAAGCTAAGTGCTGAGGACAGAGAAGATTTTAATGCAGGTATATGCACATTGTTTTTAATGAGTGTTTCATATCACATTGTTAATAACCTGTTTTTTCTCCATTTAACATTTTCTCTTATTCATTTTTGTAGAATGTTTAGTAATGATGTAATATTTCATTCTATATAGAGACACATATATACACCCAATGTATGCTGCAATGTATTTAGCCAATTCCAAATGCATTTATTTATTTATTTATTTATTTAAGACAGAGTCTCATTCTTTCGCCCTTGATAGAGTGCTGTGGGGTCAAGCTCGAATCTAGAATGGAAGGAAGAAAAGAAGAAGAAAGAATGAAAAGAAGGGGAGGAAATAAAGAAAGAAGGGTGACAACTATAAGTGCATCTTCAGTAAACAACTTTTTGTTTTTCTTGAAACAGAGTCTCAATCTGTCCCCTGGGTAGTGTGGTGGTGTCATCATAGCTCACAGTAACCTCAAACTCTTGAGTTTAAGCCATCCTCTTGCCTCAGCCTCCCCAGTAGCTGGAACTATAGGTGCTTGCCAGTTAGTTTTTCTATTTTTACTAGAGATGGGTTTCTCTCTTGCTCAGGCTGGTCTCAAATTCCTGAGCTAGAGCAATCTACCCTCCTCAGCCTCCCAAAGTGCTAGGATTATAGGCATGAGCCACCATGCCTGTCTCCAAATGATTTTGCGTTGCTTCTAGCCTTCAGCTATTATAACATACCATGATGACTGTATTTATAGATAAATCTTTTCACACAGTCCCAATTATTTCCTTAAAGAGGAGGTGGAATTGCTAAATCAAAGATTATGCAGTGCACATATTTTTATTAATTTGAACTCTTGTTCCTAAATTGTCCCACAGAGTGATCATATGACTGACTGGTGGCCAGAGTGGCCCTTCTACCACTCCCTCACTAACACTAAGCTTTTGTTTTTATCAACTTCATTTTTTAAAACAGTTTTAGAAATACAGGAAAACTGAGAACATAGTAAGGTAGTTCCCACGTACCTCGTATCCAGTTTCTTTTATTGTAAACATCTTACGTTAATACAATCCTTTTATTTTAATTAACTAATATTGATATATCATTATTAACTAAAGTCCATGATTTATTAGGATTTCTTGAGTTTTTGCCACATGTCCTTTTTCTTTTTGTCTAGGGTTCCATGCAAAATTACAGTTAGTTGTCATGTCTCCTTAATCACCTCTTAACTCTTCCTTTCTCAGACTTGTCTTGTTTTTGATGACTTTGACAGTTTTGAGGAGTACTGGTCAAGTATTTTGTAAGATACCCTTCTCTTAGGATTTTTCTGATATTTTTTCTCATACTTAGACCAGAGTTATGGGTCTAGGGGACATAAGGTGCCCTCATTACCACATTATACTAAGTGTGCCTGCTGTCATCGTGATTTATGATTTTCCATGTTGGCCTTAATCACCTGTCTGAGGTGGTGTTTGTCAGGTTTCTCCATTGTAAATTGCTCTTTTGTTCCCCTTTTCCATAAAGAACATTTGGATAAATGTTACTATTAGTAGCTTTCACTTACGGTATATTATCCACATACATTATTTGAAATTCTTCTATATGAGAGATTTATTTCTTCTGTTTCATGTGCTAATTTATGGAATCATGTATATCAGTATGGACTCAGAGACATTTCTTTTATAATTATACAAAATAAGTTATTTTATCTTGATACAAATAAATACTACTAATTTATTTTGTATACATATAAAATACTTCTTTATTTATTTTGTTGCTGAAATTTTTGCAGCTTTGTGTTTTGGAAGCTCTTTCAGTTGGCTTCTGTGTCCCTTTGACATATCCCCAAGATTGTGGGTTTATTTTTGCTTTTATCTTCATATTTTTGCCTATTTGATAGATAAAAAGTTTATCACATTTTAATTTCTATTTCTTTAAGTACTTATAGAAATGAATTTTCATAAGTTTATTGATCTTTTCTTGTGATTTGCATATTTGCCCACCTATTTATTGAAACATTTTGCAAATACTTTTCACCGATTTCTTTTATTTGCCTTCTTATATCTTTGAAATTTTGTTTAACATTTTTATAAGCAGAGCACGGTGGCTCGCGCCTATAATCCTAGCACTCTGGGAGGCTGAGGCCAGCAGATTTATTGAGCTCGTGAGTTGGAGGCCAGCCTGAGCAAGAGTGAGACCCCATGTCACATACACTGAGGCTGGTGGGTTTGAACCCGGTCCCAGCCTGGTAAACCACAATGACAACTGCAACAACAACAACAACAACAACAAATAGCCAGGCGCTGAGGTGGGCGCCTGTAGTCCCAGCTACTTCTCAGGCTGAGGCAAGAGTATTGCTTGAGCCCAAGAGTTTGAGCTATGATGACACGGCAGTCTACCAAGGGCAACAAAATGAGACCGTCTCAAAAACAAAACAAAACAAAACATTTTTTATGATGTCAGTATTTTCAAACGTGTTTTTACTAAAAGCCAGGCTCTGTGAAATTCTCCCTTCAACCCCCTAAAAAATGATTTTTGGTCAAATATGTTTAGAAAATGTTCTACTTTTTTCATCTTAATCTTTTTTAGACAGCCGTGGTGTACATTAACATTTTTTTAATGCTTAGAGCACCTGCAATAAAGGATCACATTTGATTTTGTTCTAGGCTTTCCCAAATCAATTTGACCATGGTAACTGTTTCAATGAAACATCTCACCAGGTGTCTCGAAACATCTCACCAGGTGACATAACCTGGATAGATGGGCACCATGGACACTTCCAATCTTCCCTCATTGGTTCTGACTTGACTGATATGCATAGACAGACCTTTCTAGTCCAAAAGTTACCCAGAATTAATTCATCTTTTCCTCTAGTTCTTTATGTTTTCTTTTTCATTTTACTCTTTAATCCATTGGGAATTCATATTGTATATTCACTTTTGCTAAATGGCTAACAGTTGTTTCAGCTTCATTTATTGGACTGCCTTTTATTTATTTATTCATTTATTATTTATTTTTTGAGACAGTATCTCACTTTGTCACCCTGGGGTTGAAAGCTGTAGTGTCATAGCTCATAGCAACCTCAAACTGTTGGGCTCAAGGAATCTTCTTGCCTCAGCCTCCCAAGTTGCTAGGACTACTGGTACCCACCACAACACTCAGCTAGTTTTTCTCTTTTTAGTAGAGATGTGGGTCTCTGTCCTGCTCAGGCTGGTCTCGAACTCCTGAGCTCAAGCAATACGGCTTCTCAGAGTGGACGGATTGAAATTATACAATTTTAGTTGTTGTGGCTTTAGAATATATCAAATTAGAGAATCATTAAAATCTTTCTTCTTAACACTAAATGTAGTGCCTTTTGGTAGGGAATAAAGTCAAAGCTTAAGAGTGATTACCCCTGTAACCCTGTTTCAGCCACTAGAAGTAACTAATAATCTCTTGGGTTTTTTCCCAGACTCTTCTATGTACCTACAAATTTATATATATACAGTATATCTGTTTTTTTCTAAATGAGATCATTGGGTACATATTGTTCTATAACTTGCTTTTGTTTCTTAAATGTTGGGCATTTTTTCATATTAGTATATTTACTTCATACTTTAGATGGCTGCACACTATTTCATGGTATGGTGATTATTTACCCAGTTCTCCATTAATGGATGTTTGTGATCAGGTTTCTATTTTTTTTATTATAAATCTCATTGCAAAGAATATAACTTCTACTTATATCTCAGTGCATATGGACTAATATTTCTCATGCCCTTTTCATTCTGGTATTCTTTTCTTTTCTTTTTTTTTTTTTTTTTTGAGACAGAGCCTCAAGCTGTCGCCCTGGATAGAGTGTTGTAGCATCACAGCTCACAGCAACCTCCAATTTCTGGGCTCAAGCAAGTCTCCTACCTCCGCCTTTCAAGTAGCTGGGACTACAGGCACCCGCCACAACGCCCGGCCATTTTTTGGTTGCAGCCATCATTGTTGTTTGGCCGGCCCAGGCTGGATTCGAACCCGCCAGCTCAGGTGTATGTGGCTGCCGCCTTAGCCCGTTGAGCCACAGGCGCTGACCCTCATTCTGGTATTCTTGAGGCGAATCTTTTGTTCTCCTAGTTTCCTAGGAAAGTCTATAGAAGTGAATTCTTTCTATGCAATATATTTAAAATTGTATTTCCCCTAAAATTGTTTTAACAAATAAAAATAACAGCACAAATACTAAGATAAATATTTAGTCTTATATGCATATTACATTAAAAAATTAACATCTAACCACCATTGAATTATTATTTTTCTCCACTGGAGTAACATAAATTAAAGAAACAAGACCTTCCAACTTTCCCACCTTAACTAAAAGTAGTGGAATTTGTGGATCTTTTATATATATTTAGCAAAGTTTGTTGTTTACCAAAACAAATATTTGGATTTTGGATAAGTAGTATTTTTATTCTCCGGACATTTTGTATATTTTGCAAGTGCAGAAAACCCAGGATTCATCGTTTTTTGCACAGACCATACTTTGCAGAAGCCAACTTTCGGTTTCTCCTATGAAGGCAAGGTGCAAGAATGAAGCGGCAAACCCAAGGCAGCCAGTGCGAACCTCTGCCATCCTGATTCAGGGAGGGATATACACAACGCTTTAGTGACACCTTACCAACTGCACTTCCCACATACCTGGAGGGTGATAATGGTACTTTGAGTTGGTGGTAGAGAAAGCCTATTTTGTCTGAATTCTTTAAACCAAAATAAAAGAGAGGCAAGGCTGATAAACATTTTAGTATGCCAATCTTCATTAGGGCACTGTAGGTTTGTTTTCTTTCAAGGCTATTTCAAATCATCTTGTCGCTCCCTGTTGGCCAGGGTGCCTTGCTCAGGTCCTGAATGCTGTGAACTTCTGTGTCTTCTCTGGCTTTATAATGTATAACGAGTAGGGTGGGACCCTCATCTCTAAAGTCTCTCCCACCTCCGACTCACTCACCTGCTTATCCCCTTGTAAACTGTAGCATAAGAACCTTCACCCAGCTTCTCCAAGTTCAAGTAAGATGAGGCTGCCCCAAACGGAAGGTTCTTCTTCTGCTTAAGGAGAATGGTTGGAAGGGGGCAGGTGAGAGGTGGAGAAGAGAGAAAGGGCATATTTTTTAGTGTTAACTTTTTTTGCCTCCAGGGAAATTAGTACATGGTGCAGTATTGCCAGAGTATATACTTGGGAAGGCCCTCACAGTAACTGCCCTGGGAATAAGGACAAGTCTCCTTGGGAAGCACACATTAAATGCTTCTTTTTTAAATTTTTAGATTAATATGAGGGCATTAAATGCGTCTTGATCAACATCAGCTGCTCACTCACCCACTGAAAGCCCTGCCTCAGATCCTCTTCCTGAAAAGAATCACTGTTACTGCGTGCCCTTTTACTCTTGAACCTCTGGACACAGACAGCCTGAAGTCTCTGAGAATGAAATGAAGTCATAGAATATGATGCTTCTTGTAGGTCTGTTAGCTAAAGAAAAAAGAAAAGACAGAAATAAAATGTATGCAAAGTCAAGATTCAGTGCCTAGCAAAACCATTTTTTCTTTATTTGCCTAATTTTCACTCTTCCAATGTTTTCTTATCTTCCTGCACCCTACTCCCGAAACACCTTTCTTAAAAAGTCAGATCCCTTCATTCTGGGAGGCCAAGGTGGATGGATTGCCTGAGCTAGAGCAAGACCCCGTCTCTAAAAATAGCCGGGTGTTGTGGCAGGAGCCTGTAGTCCCAGCTACTTGAGAGGCTGAGGCAAGATAATCACTTGAGCCCAAGAGTTTGAGGTTGCTGTGAGCTATGATGCTACAGCACGCTACCCAGAGCAACAAAGTGAGACTCTGTCTCAAAAAAAAAAAAAAAAAAAGTCAGATCCCTTAAAAAGACTATAATATTATTAACTGCCAAAATACTACATCCTTTCTTCACCTACAAATATGTCTTTAACACTTAGGTTGATCTAAATAAATCTCTTTCATGAATGTTTTCTAATTGTTTTCTGTTTAACTCTGTTTTTCACGTTCACTTAATTTATTGCTTTAGGGGGGAACAGCCCTTTAGCATGGCATTGCTAATAGTCACGAGTTAATTATTGAAATTTTGAAGCCACAGCATACTAACCAGTACTGCAGCTTGCCTTTTAAGGTTCAGCTGTCATTCAGTACCTTAGGGATTTCCAGAGAAGAACTACTTTCTCAAATTCAAGTCAAGTGAGTTTCATGCAGCCCCATGCCGAGAGTTATTTTTTCTTTTTCGGTTTACAAGAAAATGCCCAAATTTGATAATTACGGTCATAAATTCTCTGTGACTTGAATGGAATTTTCTTTTTATTGGTTTAGACCTACCGCAGAAGAATCAGACCCAGCTACAGACAGGGAGTGTCTGAAGTCCTTGGTTTATCAATAGAGAAAGATGCGCCTCCTGGGATACAAATACCTCAAACGCAGGCTCCATCCTCTTAGGGTGACTCCTCCGACAGCTGTGTGCCTCACCTCCCTCCGAACGGCGATAGCAGCTGCACCCAGGCTGTATAGTCTTTGCACACAGCTCTTGACCCATAATCTTCTAGGTTCAAGGAGAAAAACCCACACTTGAACCTCTGCCCCTCTGCCTCTCCTATCCTGGTTCACTCCCCTTTGCCAGAGGTCAGCAGAGTGGAGCTTTCATATGACTCACATGAGGGCTCTGCCTGGAGCAGCCTCATGACTTCAGCAGTTTTTCCTTATCAGTGCAAGAAACTCTGCATCGGAAAGGCGGCCGCTTGCATTCACATGTGCACACTGAAAATAAGGCAGCTAATATCGGATGGAATAAAAGCTGGCACTGTTAAGGTTCTTACTCCAGTCACAAGTCAGCACTGTTGGTATACATAGTTTGTAGGAATTTACATTGCTTATCCATGGAATGATATTTACATGATAGCATTCATAATGATAGTGATATTATTAGGCTTTCTTGCTGAGAAAGTGAACATGTTGAGAAGCATTTTATCCCTACCTTTCATCTGAAAGCAATTTGGGTTTCAGACTTTAAAATAAATCAGCTCACAGAATCATGAAACGAGAGGAAAGCTTGCATAAATCTACTCCATCTTTGCCTTCAGACAATAGTGTGTCTAATCATCCTAGAGGGGTCATCATTCATTCATTTATTCCAAAAACTACGTAGTGGGCTCCCATGTTGTTCTTGCTATAATGATATTAGTGCATGGTGCAGAGAGAGGAGTTTGCTTGAAATACCTCTTCCCTCCGTCCCTCCCCTCCTTCCTTCCACAAAAATGTTATTAACATGTACTATATGTAAAGTCCTATATTAATAGCATAACATGTCAAGGAACCTAGCTCAAACTGGTTTACAGTCTGTAGTCTTTAAACAGAATGCTTTTCTCTAACAGACTCCTAAGATTATTGCTAGTATAACCTACTAATCACAGAATGAGACAGGCGGGATATAAATACACAATCACTATCATTAAGGGAAAAGATAAGAATCACGTCTGTTATCTCAGTAACACTTACACATATTTGACGTCTGAACCTCACAATGGTTTTTTAAAAACTTTCAGAAAATTATGAGCCTAAGTTTTATTTCAAAATTGTCACAAGAGACTTAAGCCAATTCAGATTCCCTTAAGCTAGGTGTGGTGGCTTATGCCTGTAGTTCCAGTTACTCAGAAAGCCGAGACGGGGATCACTTGAACCCAGGAGTTTGCGGCCAGCCTAGGCAGCATGACAAGACCCTGTCTATTTAAAAAAAAGAAAAAAAGATTCACTCAAATTAAGACAGTTAAAAAAAAATGACTTAAAAACTAATAAGACTAAAACTTAAGTCTTAAAAGTTTATTAAAACTTAATAACTTTTGATTGATAATCAACTGAGAATGAGATGCTAGTTTCTCAGAATAGTTAATTCCTTTTGTATTTGTCATACGATTAATTATATTTTATCAGAAATGCTAATTTCTTTCTAAAAGAGACTGTGAATTTCATTATACAAATGGTTTATGTCTCAGACCAAGTTTAGGATGATTTTTCTTTACCATTATCTAATTATTGTAAGTTTTATAATTTTTAAATGACTAAAATTTGTATTAGCATAGGGGATTAGTCACCTAAATCACAAGTATGCTAAAATAGAATAGCCTGATTTTTTAAGTTGTAAATCACTATGGTTAAATACTAGAATCGGGCTCAGTGCCCGTGCCACAGTGGTTGTGGTGCTAGCCACATCCACCGAGGGTGGCAGGTTCCTGGCCAGGGCTGGCTAACCAACAATGACAACTGCAACAAAAAAATAGCCAGGCATTTTTCCAGTCACCTGTAGTCCCAGCTACTCTGGAGGCTGAAGCAAGACAATCTCTTAAGCCCAAGAGTTTGAGGTCATTGTGAGCTGTGCTGCCACGGCACTCTACCAAGGGGGCTACATACTCAAAAAAAAAAAAAAAAACTAAAACCAGCTGGTGCTGGTGGCTCACCTATAATCCCAGTGCTTTGGGAGGCTGAGGTGGGAAGATCACTTGAGGTCAGGATTTTGAGGCTGCGGTGAGCTATGATCTGCCACTGCACTCCAGCCAGGGCAACACAGCAAGGCCTCATCTCTAAAAATATATACATTCATACATACTAGAATTGGCTACCTAGGTGAAATTGTGAAATATGCCTCTGAATTTTCAAAAATTAAAAAAGTTGGGTGGCATCTGTGGCTCAGTCGGTGGGGCACCGGCCCCACATACCAAGGGTGGTGGGGTCAAACCCAGCCCCGGCCAAACTGCAACAAGAGAATAACCAGGCGTTGTGGCAGGTGCCTGTAATCCCAGCTACTCGGGAGGCTAAGGCAAGAGAATCAGCTAAGCCCAGGAGTTGGAGGTTCCTGTGAGCTGTATGATAGCACGGCACTCTACTGAGGGCCATAAAGTGAGACTGTGTCTCTATAAAAAAAAAAAAGAGAGAGAGCGAGAGAGAGACTCTGTCTCTAAAAAAAAAAAAAAAATTAAAATAGTTATTTTGTTTCTCATCAAGGGAAAGTATCAGAAGACTTCTAAAGATGTTTTCTTGCTCGGTGTCAGAAACAACACTTTTTGTTACAGAGGTTTCTAAACAAGGACAGAAGATTTAGGCCATTTCATTTCAAATTGTGCATCAGACCCAGTTTAGGTACAACTCCAGATCAGCGTGGCTGGACCTACATTAGCAGCCTGCATACTCTCATAGTCAAAGAAGCTATTCCTGTCATCTTGAAGTGTGACCATATTGCTGCTCCCTCCTGCTGTCATAGAACAAGGAGTCGCCACATACATGAGGCTGACTGACAAGGAGCCGAGCGACCCGTGTGCTTGCTCGCCGGCCTAAACAGATTAACAGAGGCTCTGGCTTCTCTAGTAACTTCCTGCAAGGGCTGGGTGACACGTCTCAGAGTGCAGGAAGTTCCACGGAGGGCATGCACTCCCACCATTAGGAGTGTTGTGGCAGCTCAGAAACACGCTCCATTTATTTGCTGTCCCCTCTCCTCACTTGTACTTCCCTGGGATTTCACAGACTGCACAGACATCTTTGTCCCAGATCTGCTCCAGGCTCTGTTTTCAGGGAATCTGTGTTAAGAAAGATGGCAGACATTTTTTAGTGAGCAGCACAGTTGTAAGTTATTAATCATTTCAGGCTGGCTTCTCCACCCACAACATTTTCATGGCTCATTTTCTTTTCTCAAATGGCTTAAATTCAAAGTACCATGTTTAGTGGAGACTTTGCACTTTTCTCTAGTCTTTGCATTCTCTCTTAATTAAATTTAGCCAAATTATGAGGAATTATGACCTGTCTGGAATATGTAGATTGTCATAGCATTTAACAGATAATAATATGAAAAATTATGTAAGATTTGTGAAAGGAACATTGAAAATAATACATATAGATCCACAGAACGGAGTAATATGCAGCTGCGAAAAAGAAATGAGATCTTTATATAATGACACGGAGTGATCATCAAAACATATTTTAAGTAGAAAAAGCAAAATGCAAAATAATATCTGTAATATGTTACTTTTTGTGGCAAAGAAATGAGGGAAAATAAAGTGTAGCCAGTAATTTTACCTAGCAATATTTTACCTAGTGTAGCTAGCAATATTAATATTATTTTGAATTGTAAAGGAAAAAAGATCTCTCTTCTCATTCATCTCTAGGTTCATGGATGAGACTCACATAACAACAGACAGCTGAGAGAAAAGCATATAAAGCCTACAAATGTATTAATTATTGCAAGTTTGCGTGACACAGGAGCCTTCAGAAATGAAGACTCTTAGTAATGGGGAAATCTGCATTTCTACACTATGTTTTATGAAGTGGATAGTTGTGAAGAAATATGATTTAAGGACAAAAGGTTATGATCTTAAGGGCAATAAACTAGGGCCCTATCCTGCAGATTCTTCTTGGTGTCTGTGTATTTTTGAGGATACAGAAGATATTTCTTTCCTTGGGATACAAGAAGGTTATCTCTGAAGTTAAGTTCTTATGACCTACTTTAGGCGAAGGGCAGCTAGATTTTATGACTTGCTTGGGGGGAGAAGAGGTGAGAATAACTGTTTCTGCTTCTGCTGTCTTTTCACATGCCAAGGTGCCATGTTTTCAGGTAGCATGTCCTGACCTCCATCTAAAGGAGGAGGTCTACATTACTACAGGTGTATCTTAGTCTAAAACAAGTAAGTAATTATGTTGACATCATTAGAAACCAATTTTTTTCAGCATAAGAAAAAATAGACATAAATACCAAAGAAATCTAGTAAAAAAAGTATGTGATCTTAAATTTGATTTGGAAACATAAACTTATAATTTTTTCTTTAAAAAAAACTCTATCAACCCAAAAGAGCTAGGAACTCAATAGCCATAAGTGGGCCTGATGCTCAGTATGTAGTCCCTAAGTACCATTTTCCACTGAAAAGCACAGAATAACCCTGGAGAAATGGTAGATTCCAGGTCTGGAGTATGAGCTCAACAAGATGAGCCTGGGTTATCTTTCCTGCCAGTAACTGAGGAAGTTATCAAGAAAGATGTCCTAGGCTGAGTGCAATGGCTCACACCTGTACTCCTAGCACTCTGGGAGGCTGAGGCAGGAGGATCTTTTGAGTTTAGGAGTTCAAGACCAGCCTGAGCAAGAGTGAGACCCCCCCTTCTCTACTAAAAATAGGAAAAAAAATTAGCTAGTTATAGTGGTAGGCACCTGTAGTCCCAACTACTTGGAAGGTTGAGGCAGGAAGATCACTTGAGCATAGGAGTTTAAGCTAGGCTGATGCCACAGCACTCTAGCCTGGGCAACAGAGTAATAAATAAATATATAAATAAAAATAAATAAATAAATAAATAAATATAATGTCCCAGTTTCATCTTAAGCCAATTGGAGTCATGTCAAAAGGATGTGGGAGCCAACCAGAAAAGGACTCCCATTGTTTTTTTGTTTTTGTTTTTTTTTTTGAGACAGAGCCTCAAGCTGTCACCCTGCATAGAGTGCCGTGGCATCACAGCTCACAGCAACCCCCAATTCCTGGGCTCAAGCGAGTCTCCCACCTCTGCCTCCCAAGTAGCTGGGACTACAGGTGCCCGCCACAACACCCGGCCATTTTTTGGTTGCAGCCGTCATTGTTGTTTGGCGGGCCTGGGTTGAATTCGAACCCGCCAGCTCAGGTGTACGTGACTGGCACCTTAGCCCGTTGAGCCACAGGCGCCAGAGCCAGACTCCCATTGTTTTAAAATTGGGCAATCTGAGTATTAAAAAGAATTTTCCTTTCCTTTCCTTTCTTTCTTCTTTTTGTTTGAGACAGAGGTTCACTCTGTTGCCCTGGGATTGAGTGCTATGGCATTATAGCTCACAGAACTTCAAACTCTTGGGTTTGCGCAATCCTCTTGCATCAGCCTCCCAAGTAGCTGGGACTACAGGTACCCATGATAACACCTGGTTAGTTTTCCTCTTTTTAGTAGAGACTGGGTCTTTCTCTTGCTCATGATGGTCTTGAGCTCAAGCAATCCAGCCTCCTAGATCATTAGGATTATAGGTATGAGACACCAAGCCTGGCTTGTTTTTTCTGTGTAAATTGTTTTCCCAAGGTTATCTAATAGTTAATGAGGGGAAGGTTTTCCTTATAGAATTTCAGCTAATAAATTCAGAAGAAAGGATGGAAATAAAAATCTCTGTCATGTGATCCCTAATGCAATGATGGATGTAAGCAAAACAATCATCAATGGATCCTAAAATTATTAGGTGAAGGATTGATGAGAAACTTTGCAATGAAGGGTCAGGCTGACACCGTTTTAGCCCACTGAAGAATCTTAGCTTCACTAAATTTGGGACATCCAGACATTATGCATCTCCTATTATGATGCAACAGAAAATACACAGCACCATCTGTGATTTTTTTTGACTAAAGAAAAAAAAAATTTAATCTGAATTTAATCAAGCTTCTAGATTTAAAACCAAATTGCAAGTAATATAAAGGATAGAGAAGTTAAATAACACCACAACGAATCAAACAGCCAAACCAGAAAGGACAAATAATGCTAACAAATCAATTGGATTTAAAAAAGGAAAAAAAAAAGCCTGACCAAAACTCCATCTCTATAAAATACAGAAGAAAATAGCCAGGCTTGGTGGCATGTATCTGTAGTACCAGCTACTTGAAAGGCTGAGGCAGGAGGATCACTTTAGCCCAGGATTTCCAGGCTGTAGATCATTCCACTGCACTCCATCTTGGGCAACAGAGAGAGAGAGAGAGACTCTGTCTCATAAAAAAAAAGATTTAAAAGATAGGAAATACATAAAATATGTAGACATTGTTGGCTTCTGATCTGAACAAATTAAGTATAAAATGACATTTCTGAAACAAGCATGGATATTTAAAATACAGTATTAGATCATTTTAACAGTTTAAAAAATTTTTGCATGATAGGCTCAGCGCGTGTAGCTCAGCAGCTACGTCCCCAGTTGCATACACTGGGGCTGATGGGTTTGAACCTGGCCTGGGCCTGCGAAACAACAATGACAACAATAACAACCACAACAAAATAGCTGGGCGTTGTGGTGGATGCCTATAGTCCCAGCTACTTTAGAAGTTGAGGCAAGAGAATCACTTAAGCCTAAGACTTTGAGGGTGCTGTGAGCTGTGACACCACAGCAGTCTACTGAGGGTGACATAGTGAGATTCTGTCTCAAAAAAATTTTTTTTTGCATGATAATTATCTTTTAAAAACAGTCCTCCTACCAGTAGATATATGCTAGAGTATTTAAGGTAAAAGGACATAATTTCCAGTCTTACTCAAAATGTTTAAGAAAAATAATGCTGGGGCTAGGAATTGTAAAAGTGGTAAAAACGTTGATAATTGTTTAATCTGGGTGATGGGAATGTGGAGGCTTGTATTTGTGTGTTTAAGAATTTTTAAAATAAAAATGCAGAAAAAAAACAATATTTATTTGAAAAACCATGCATTTTGATTCTTCTTTATATTCCTGCCCATTTCCATCAGGGTTGGGAAGGCATTCAATACAAAAGTCCAGTATTCATTATCATCATCACAATAAGAACAGCTACCACATCAGTTCTTGCTCTGTGCCATATTCCACACTGGCACACAGTGTTTTTGTTTTGTTTTATTTCTTTTTGAGACACAGTTTCACTCTGTGGCCCTGGGTAGAGTGCTGTGGTGTCATAGCTCACAGCAACCTCAAATTCTTGAGCTTGAGCAATCCTCTTGCCTCAGCCTCCCGAGTAGCTGGGACTACAGGCTCCCTCAACAATGCCCAGCTAATTTTCCTATTTTTAGAGATGGGGTCTTGCTCTTGCTCAGGCTGGTCTCAAACTCATGAGCTCCAGAAATCCATCTGCCTCGGCTTCCCAGAGTACTAAAATTATAGGTGTGAGCCCCCTTGACAAACCTGGCACAGAGATTAATCCTCAAAATGCCATGACAGAGAGGTAGGTATCATTATTAACCCTATTTAGTCACTGAGGGGACTGAGTCAGTTTAAATAACTTTCCTAAGGTTACTAAACTAGCAAATAGTAGGAATTACTAATAAAGCTCCCTAAAGAGTACATATTAAATTTCACAGATTTTATTTAATGAGGAAACACTAATAAATTGTATTGAAGAAAGAGTATGAAATCTCCGGCTGCATTTCTCAGTAATTATGAGTCCTAGATTTAAATGAGTTATTATATTTAGAATAACCAGTATATAGCCAGGCATTGTCGTGGATGCCTGTAGTCCCAGCTACTCTGGAGGCTGAGGCAAGAGAGTGGCTGGAGCCTAAGAGTTTGAGGTTGCTGAGAGCCATGAAGCCACGGCACTCTACCAAAGGTGACAAAAGTGAGACTCTATCTCCAAAAAAAAATAGAATAACCAGTATAGGTAAGTGACATTTGATAAAATAAATAAATAAATAAATTTAAAAAATCTATAGAGTACAATCCTTAAATCACACTTCTTCCTTCTTTCTGGGGTTTCTTTTTTTTTTTTTTTTTAATACATGTATTTTATTATTCTTCATTACATTATTCCCCCCCCCCCCCACCCGTCCGTGACAAGACAGAATTGATTTACAGAAAAGAATACAGAAAACACCAAAGCTCCTGGTAGTGGGAGAGATTTCAAGTAGGGAGAGAGAAGCTCTCTCCGTTCCTCTCCCGGTCTTTCCCCGT